>CAODLS010365307.1:0-10770 GCA_948243855.1 Flueggea neowawraea
TTCTCAAATATTAATAACAAAAAATCAATAAATAAATAAATATAATTAAAACAATTTAAACCATTTAAAATTCAAATACAAGCCATAACCCACTACTCGGTATGTAGAGCATCTAACAGAACTGAAAGTCAAGCCCGAACAATAGGGCACTCACTGCAGACAAAACACCTTACTAAGCGCGGAAGATCAACAACCGTACAAAGCACCTGAAAGATGAAGTAAAAAGAGAACAAGGAGAAAGAAAGGGGGTAAGAACTCAGTGAGGGTTAATACTCCAGAGCGGCTTTGGACCTCGTAAAAACCGTTTTGAAAACAATTTCAAAATACATTGTATGCATATATAAGTATACGTACGTATACATACTATATACTGAATAATATTATTTTCAAAAACCGTTCCAAAATCTTTCGCAAACAAGACAACCAACAGACAGATTATAGGTATTAGCTAAATATTTTTCCAAATAAAATATTTAGCAAAGTATGAAATAGCCAAAACTATTTTCTTTCAAAAGATTTACCAAAACTCGTCTTTATTTTCCCAAAATAGCTTCAGACATAAAACCCTCAAAATATTTTCAGACAGAAAACTCCCAAAATATTTTCAAGCAAAGTATTTTCCAAATCATTTTCAGACAGAAATCTCCAAATTATTTTCAAACAAAATATTTCCAAAATATTTTCAGGCAGAGATTTTTAGAATATTTTCAGCCGAAAACTTTCCAAAATATTTTCAGACGAAAGCTCCAAAAGTATTTTTAGACGGAAAATATTTTGTGACAGAAAATATTCCAACTCAATGAGACTTGATCTGAATACTGACTGATGGACAAAGTGGGCTCTGCCACTAGTCTGAACATAGCATGTATCTGGCCACCCCTTTACCCTGGTAACTAGGGCCTTAACTAAGCATCGGTAAACCAAATGCTACGTCCCTCGTAGTTAGGTGTCTCATATCGTTATGTTTTTGCTGAAAACATATCGAAATACAAAAACTATTCCAAATTTTCAGACAAAATATTTATTCCAAAAAATATTTCAAAGCACCGAGATACATTTATACATTTCAGAATGGAACACTTATTTCAGAACAAAATATTTGTTTCAAAAAGCATTTTTAAATCCAGAAAGAATATTTTCTACCAACATTTATGGAATCCATAGCAGAAGATTTAGTACTGAAATTAAAATAAATATTAAATCATAATATTTATTTTAAAAAAACAATCGAAATTCCAAAAGGAAAAAAATCCATTTTCACAACAGAGGTTTTCACACAGACAGATTTTAGGATTCTTATCCTTTAATTATTCCATATTACATACAAAGGACCAGACATATAAAAAATGATATAATTTATGAAGACACGACCTATGTGTCTGAAGTTGTCATCCACTCACCTGGACACCGAGCTAATAATCCAGTCGTGGTCCACTGATGAAGGATTGGTCGCCTCAGAAATGAACGTAGCTGATAACAGAGTCATATTATAAAGGATCAAATAATGTACTGTGCCAAATACGGAATATGAATGCAATGCAATGCATGACCCAACCCGAGCCATTATAAAAAATCCTATTATAATTGACAACCTATTGCTCTTGTGGCGGGACAATATTCTCAAAAAACCAAGAATTTATGACGATCAACACCCGATGTTTCCAGCCACACAAATCAACTCTAATCAACCTCAAAGACTCAAATCTATAATTGGTTTCACCAAACAAACTCAAAATTATCACGAATTTTCCTCCAAAAATTTGAATTTCCTAACCCAAAGAAATGAATCATCAATTCATAACACCCAACTCACATCTATGTAATTACAACTCTAATCTACCAAGATATAACAAAAACAACCTTAGATCTAAGAGGGAAATCATCAAAACACGAAACCCTAAATCAAGAACAAACCCATTTCATTCAAACTCAAAACCTCCAATACCGAAGTTAAATCCTTACATTTCAGACTTCTAACAACTAGAATCAACCATCAAACATATCCAATTTCCACAAAAATCAATATATCTGACCCCCACAATAAACCCTAAATGAAGAAATCATGGACGAAAATGAAGAAAGAAGGGATTAGAGATGAGTTATTACCTTAAGATTCAAAGTAGAAGCACCGAGGAACCAAGAGAAGTGGAGAGAGATGGATTTCAGAGAGTTTGGCTGAGTTTTGTGTGAAAAATGACGAATAATGGCCGGAGAGAGGTATTTATAAACCCGTCTCGCCAAAACGCAACGTTTCACACATTTTCAGCATTTTTGGGCACATTAACATGTGATTTACATCATCTACGAGTGTTGAAGAAGTTCATTGTGCCTAGATACTTACACAGCGCGCGTAGATGATGCTCAGCAAAACTCTCAGCTCAAACCAAGGTCAACTTCTACGAGCCCAGACTCTTTAGCAACACACGTAGACAACCTAAAATGCCAACGAGTTATTCCCAGAAGATGATCAAACCATGTACTATGTGTACAAGGCACGTAGACATCTCCATCTAGACACGGTTTACGTCCAGCGATGAACAATGCACGCATAACAACTCTAACGCACACAGAAGGCCTTAGGAACTTTCATGGTCCATGTCAGTGATGATCTACGCACACAGAAACCCTTCAATGCGCATTATTAAGCTCCAACCCCTCAACACGTTCATTGTCAAACCGCATCCAAAACTTAAAGTCTTAATTTCCATCACTGTCGGGACCTAACAACACCCACGCTTGCATAGATAACACCCTTGAACATTCTTGAGCATCTCCAAACACCCAAACATCACTTCAATTTTTCCAAAATTCAATTGGAAATGAACTAAGACTGCTCGGGATTGAGTGATGTTCCACAAAAGACCTTGTCAAACTTGGTCGAAACGCTACATAGAGTTGCTCAGACCGGACGAGGTATTACATACCTCCTCCCTAAAAGAAATTTGTGCTCGAATTTCCAAAAGATTCAGATCAGAAGGATTACAGAGGTATATGCAATACTATCACCACTATAGACCTTAATCTAGCCAAACTCTAACATCAACCACCAAAAATCAAGTCACAATCCATGACCCTAATAAATCATCAACAGAGAAATCAACTATCACTCACTAACATTTCAGACTACGCATACCAGAGTACGCAGACAGACAGAGAGGATGCAAACCATGCAGGTGCAGAGACAGATGATACAAAAGCATGCAAAGACTGAGACAGATGATACAGACTTATATCCTAACAGAATTTGAGAAGCACGAATCCTCATGCCCGTCACAATAGAGTGAAGTCCCTTAAGAACTTCTACTGACATTTAGACGATATACTACCTTTGGTATCAGAGAACACAGCTGCCCAAATTCACAAAAACATTCCCAGGGCCAAAATTTTATGACAGAGCACAGACAAAGACACTTATCAAAGATGAGACCCCAAAAGTCCCAACAGATAGATAGACATACAGAGCAAAAGGAAAGAGAGTCAGACGACTCCTGATAAAGTCGCCCGACTTCAAATATGCAATTGCAAATCAACCATTTGGCAACCATAGGGAGTAATGGAAAGCAATAGATTCAGACGTTACAAACTAAGGTCGTGATGCAATTCATCTCTTGATCCTTACCACAATCATTCATGTTCAGTCATCGTCAACAATGGGAATCATCACGATGATAGTCGCCATTAAATGGACTCTTCACCATATCAGATGTCGATTATTCCTAAAATTAATGAAATTAAATAGCACGAGGGTTTATTGTCATACTCCTAGCAGTCCAAACATTCATACTCCCATTAGCACCAAACTACTACATTCACCATAGATTCAACCCCAAATCCTAACAGATCCAACTCCGATACACCCTATAGCAGTATTGCTCTATCATTACCCTTATCATACAATTATCCCTACGGATCCTCTAAAGTTAGATGGACATTGAGTCTCACTTCAATCACAACTCAATCCTAGAGATTTATGTGACAGAAACCCCTGAAAATCTTGCACCCCTGGTATTGGTACGTCTTACGAATTCACCTTTGAGCCTTAAGACTCGATTAACATATAGGAAAATACCATTTACCAACATAACGGAACATTATTTTCCTTTACCACTGATATGCTTATCATGCTAACAAAATTCGCTTTGACCTAGCAGTCAAAACGTACCCCCACTAGGCAAAGTGATTCAAAATGACATACCAAGTCAAAACCCAATTCTTACTAATGGCAATATCATATTCTTCCACATCTAACACCTTAAATCAATTGCCACTCCTGCTCATTCAAACAATCATGCCACCCCAGAACTCTGATCTAGCTAAACTATAGCTACACAGATGTGACAAAGCTTCTAAAGATTTCTAGCGAATCCACCGCTAATTCAACATATTCTAACAGAATGTGAAGTGCTATAGAATGCAGAACACCAGAGTCAAACAACATACAAACAAAAATATATAGAATTCCAGGAAAAGAGAGAGTTTTAACTGATGCCACATCCGAGGCCTAAACTTCCCGATGAATCAAACACTAATTCATATATTGACTTCATCCATCTGTGCTACCATAGCCCAACAGAATCGGGACCTCTTGGTCATATACTCTCAAAGGGTCCTGAGGCTCTAGGCTGTCCTACTTATGACTCGATAGCAAGTTGTTGGGGACATTCAGATATCATATCCCCTGACTGCCTACAAAAATAGAAGTTGCATTTTGGCTTACACACTGCCCAAGGTGTTTCCTTTCACACTTACTGAACCAAGGAATTGGGCCTCTCTTTGTGCCTCCAACATTCGGAGCTTTGTTCCGAAACTTGGCATATACTGTTGAATCAGTTTTTTGATTAACATGTAAACTCTTGAATTTTGATGATTTAATAAAACAGTTGAAATAGTTAATCTATGCACATTCAACAACCCTCCAAATACGTTAAAGGTTGATCTAAGTAGGTTAAACAAAGACCTATGCACGTTGATTGAAAGTGTAGGCATTATGAGATTTCAAGAATGGACTCTATATGCATAGAAGCTTCTAAAAGTCACGTAGAACATGTGATATGAATGCAGAAGGTAGTGCAATACGTGTAGACGCGATGAATCAGAAAAATAGAATGGCCTAGTGTTTTGCTATGCGTGTTGAATAAAGGCCTATACACGTAGTAGAGAGAAGGCATCTATTGGTTTGAAGACCATTTGGTACTACACACGCTGTACATAGGTCTATGCATGTAGATGAGATCATAAGGAAAAATTAGAGGAACTTATGAGACAAGCCTTGTCACGCTCTACATTAGTCATATGCGCATAGAAGAATAAAAGAGACATCTTTGAGGGGCAATGCTACACACACAAAACCATCTTCAACGCACGTAGACGAGGATGACAATTGGCTGAAAAATATAGCCAAAATTTGTTGCAGTATGTTAGAATTAGATAGGAATATTCTCTAACGCTGATTCAGATGGTGTCATGAGAGCATAGTGACCTGCGCACACAGTAGACATGGCTAAGGTGTACTACCTGACAAAATCAAGACGCATTTCGATATTTGAAATCTAAATATTCTCTAACACTTATGTGATTAACTAAAGGAATGATTTTTGAAGATAGGACAATGCACGCATAGTCTATAGCAACACACATAGAACAATATTTTGCACATACAAATGAAGGACTATGCACGTTGCTATGTGTCAATAACAAGCAGTAATCAACATACTATATCCAATGCACACAGAAGGAAGAACGTTACATGTAGAACTCTGATGAACTCATGAACTATGAACATAGTACTGGTAATACGCACGTAGTACGGACTGGCATCAGTAATTTTAACATTTTGCAACTCTCTCACAACAACTATCTTGGATGTACAACGGCTAGTTTTGGGAAGTCATCCATAAATAGACGTCCGCAGTCATGTGGTAACTTAAGAACATATTTTTGAGTGTGTCCAAGTTTTTGTCTTTGTGATTCTTGACCATCTCATTGTGTTCTTGAGTTCTCTTTACGAAATAAGCTATTTATTTGCTATCTGATTATTAAGTTGGTATAGGAAAATAATTATTCAATCTAAGAATATTGTTCTAATCAAGCTTTGGTTGTAAAGCTTAAAGAAGGTCTAGGTTTGCTTTGTTTGATTCCTTTAAAAAACAAAGAGTGTTGGTTTTCTTGTTTGGTCCAACAAAAAAAGGTGTAAAAGGTTTTATTGTGAGCCTAAAAAAATAGGTTGTAATGGTTTGCCTCCACGCGCAAGTGAGGAAGACTTAGTGGATTCAAAACTCTCTAGTGAGCTAGAAGAGTGGACGTAGGTCAAAGAGGACCGAACCACTATAAATCGAGGACTTCTCTCTTCTATCCCTTCATCTATTTACTGTTATTTATTTCAGTTATTGTTTTGTGATTTGGATTAGGTTCTTGTCTTGATTTAGCAAAATATTGTAAACGACTTTCAAAATATTTAATTTTTACCAAGAAATCCAATTCACTCGCTTCTTGGATTGCCATATTGGGACTTACAATGGGTATTAGAGTTTAAACGCTCAGATCTAAGGTCTAATCACCTTGAGTTAAAGATCCAAAATGGCATCCTTTGGAGACATGTCTAAATACTAAATTTTATCTATTAATAGGGATCCTTTCTTTGATTGTAGTGAATATGTGTATTGGAAGACACTGATGATGGTGTTTCTAAAGTGCAAAGTTGAAGAACTATGGGATGTAGTCGAAACAAGTCCATTTATTCCATAAATGACTTAGAATGGGTTGAAACATTGAAGCCAAAAGTTGAATGGACAAACCATGATAAAAAGATGGTGTGTTACAATAACAAGGATATGCATATACTCTTTTGCGCTCTAAGAAAGACGTAGTTTAAGAAAGTTCAACAATGTTCCAATGCTCATGAAATTTGGAGAACATTGGAGGTTACCTATGAGGGAACGAGCTAAGTCAAGGAAAATAAAGTCTCCCTTCTAGTTCCTAAATATGAGTTATTCAGGATGAAAGAAGGATAAGGTATTCAAAAGATGTTCAATAGTTTCAATGACATCTTGAATCAACTGAAGTCACTTGGAAATACTTATTCAAATTCTGAACATGTGAGGAAAATCTTAAGAGCCTTGCCTAAGTCTTGGGCTTCCAAGAAAGATGCTATTGTAGAAGCCAAGAACCTCAACATCCTACCTTTGGAAGAGTTATTAGGATGTCTTCTAACTCATGAAATGGGTCTATTTAAAGACCAAGAAGAGTCATCAAAGAGTGATAGAAGAAAAACCATGGCTCTAAAATCCAAAGTTGAAGAGACTGAGGATGAGGATGATGGAGATAGTGATGATGAAGAAATAACAATATATGCGCGGAGATTCAAGAGATTCATGAGGAAGAAGAAGACTTGGAGAAAGTTTAAGGATCAACTTTTAAAGGAGGAACCAAAGAAGGACATCAAAAAGGAGTTCAAGAAAGACACTTCCATAATTTGTTACAAATGTAACAAACCGGGCCACATGAAGCAAGATTGCCTGCTCGTCAAGAAATACTCTAAATTCTCCAATAAGAAGAAAGGAAAGGAAATGAAGGCCACCTGGAGTGATAATGACAGATCAAGCTCGAAAAAAGAAGATAAGAGTGAGGAAATGGTAAATTTATGTCTAATGGAAAAAGGGGACGTACTCTCAAGTGATGAAGAAGACGAGGTAATAAAAAATTTTACCCTTAATGAACTACATGATGCATTTAATGAGTTGCATGATGAATTCCATAAATTAGGTGCTAAATATGTTGCATTAAAGAAAATTTCAAATGCTCTTGGTATGAAAGTGAATGATTTGAGCAAAGAAAAAACACTATTGAAAGAAGAAAATTTGCTTTTAAAGAAAGAAGTTGAAAAGTTTTCAAATATTTCTTATAAGCTTACAAAGGGAAAAGAAAACCTCGAGAAACTTTAGGGTTCTCAAAAACAATCTTTTCCCAAGCATGGCTTGGGCTACACACCTTTCACTTCTAAAAATCTTCAAAAACAGTCTTTGTTAAAAAAGGTCTCATTATTAATGATGCATGTGCATATTGTGGTATTCGCAAACACTTTTCTTAGTCTTGCAAATTAAGGCACTCTAGGTATGTTGGGATAAAAAGGATTTGGGTTCCGAAAGAGACAATCATATCCAATTTAGTAAATACTAGCCTAAAAGGACCTAAAAAGGTTTGGGTACTAATTTCAAAAGATTGATGTGTCTTTGTAGGTGCGCATGCGAACAGGGGTCAAGAAGAACATATGGTATCTTGATAGTGGATGCTCTCATCACATGACAAGAGATCAAGTAATGTTCACTAAAATTTCTTCAAAAAAAGGTGGATATGTGACATTCGATGACAATGTTAAAGGTAAAATCATTAGTGAAGGTAAGGTTGGTAAGTCTCCTAACCTAACCATTGATAATGTGTTGCTTGTTGATGGCTTGAAACACGATTTCCTAAGTATTAGCCAATTTTGTGACAAGGACTGGAAAGTTGTGTTTGAACTTACTAAATGCAGTGTTTTTAATTCAAATTGTGATATTTTGTTTATTGGGTTTAGACAAAATAATATATATGTTGTTGACTTCTTGGACTCTTGTCACGACCCATACCCGGGATAATTACCGGCGTACGATGTGAACCATCTATGAGAGCCCAACCCATCCCGCACAAGCCTCAAAGTGCAGAACTTCTACTCAATTCATATTCAAATAAATAATAAAATCAGACGAAGGGTTAAACTTTATTTATTAAAACCAAAACATATATCATATTGAGTGCGAAAAATATTTCAAATTAAAAACATTTGAAATGTTAGAAACAATAACAAATCCCATAGGAACCCGGTGTGGAGCATCTAACAAATCATACAAAGGGCCGGATCAGAATGGCTCTCACTGCCAAGGCAAATAACTACTCACTAAGCGGAGAATGTCGATGATCGAAATCACTTGAAAGACAGAGTTGAACAAAAACAAAACAAAGAAAGGGGGTCAAACACAATGAGGAACAACACTCCAAATCGCCTTATATGTGCCTCACAAAGACTGTTTTGAAAATAGTTCAAAAATACCACAAGCAGATATAGTCAACATATATACATATATATACGCGCTACATATGTAATATCGATTCAAAAACCATTTCAAAATCGCTCGCAACCAAAGTAAACAATATGCAGGAAATCATTTTCTAGAACTAAGCAAAATCTTTTGCAGAATATTTTCAAAATAAACCAAAGCTAAGATGCTTTAAAAGAAAGCGAGGTTCTTCAGAAAACCATTTGTCTTAACAAAGGTTCCCAAACAAAAACATTTGAAGATGAAACAGAATTTTAGAACAAGAATCAAAAATCCTTTCAAAGCTGTCATCAAACATTTCAGAAACAAAGCTCAAAACCTTTGTAGCTTTTCTCAAAACTTCAGAATCAAAGCTTTTCCGCATAGGGATCATAATACTAATAGCATTATTTTCAAAATCAAAACATATCTCGTAGATATCAGAGTCAAAAAGATATATCACGGATAAGGAACTAGAAACAAATTTTGGTGTGGTATGTGCCACTCTACCACCTCAATAATGATTGTGGACTCTGCCACTAATTCAGAAACAGATCATGTGTTTGATCAGGACAACATGACTACCAACAATCCTGGTAGCTGGGTATATCAAAGCATTGGAATACCAAAGGCTACGTACCCCATAACATAGGTGTCTTGTCTTCAAAACATATAGATAGTATAATTAAATCCAAAACACAATGGTCATGCGACCGAGTATATCAAATATAGAGAGAGATAAATAATATATAACTTATATATCGAATTCCAAAACCAAATCACCGATTTCCAAAATAATTTCATAATTCGAATATATATAGATATATATATATCTTTTAGAAACAACATCTTTATTTTGAAAAGATGTTCAGAAACCCAAACATTATTGTTTATTGAAAATATATCAACGTCCCCAAAATAGGGTTCATGAAATAAAGCACACAAACCAGAATAAAAATAGAGAGAGAGAGAGGATATATACATACATATATATCAATTTACAAAAAACAGAGTTTGAATATCCATTCACCAAAGCCAAATTATTAACTTAACCAATCCTTAGATTAGTCCAATTTCATTGTATGTGTGAAACATATCAAAAACAAATATAAGTTAAAGAGACACAACCTATATGTATGAAGCTGCCATCCACTCACCTGGATGCAGAGCTTCCAAACTCCAAAGCACCGACCACCGATCGATGGCTGGTCACCTCAGGAACTGAACTGAGCTGAAACAAACATTTACAACACATCAAATACAGTGACTGTGGCAATACAGAAGATGCATGAAATGCAATGCAACTCAAATGCCAACGGCATCATAAATCCTATTCAAATCGAATGTCTATCGCTCATCGACATTCAGACCTCGGTGAACTAGGACAATCAAATCTCTAAACTATTTAGAGTTTCCTAATCAATACCCAAGGTATTTCTATTATCAAATTAAACCTCCAAAATATTCAGAAACTATTTTTTTAACCTTAAACTTGCAAAATATCAAGTTCTATCTCTATGGGCAAATTATCCCAAAAATTCATTTCTCGATTCAACCAATATAAATCAGTTTCAAACACCTAAATGGATCAAACTCAGCCTCAGAAACTCAAATCTATAGTTTCTTTCCCAAAAACAACTCAAAATCACCAAAATCTACACAAACCCGAATCGAACCCTAGCCCATTCAGAGCAACCTCAAA
>CAODLS010365326.1:0-16956 GCA_948243855.1 Flueggea neowawraea
CTATGTTCTAAGTTGATATCTCATATCCATAATCAGTAAAACGTGATTATCCACTTAGCAACATACTAATCTTTAATTCATTATCATTCCCATTATAATGATCGATTAGGGACATTTAGAATAGTATTCCTTTTATCTCTACGGTTTTACTATCAATTCACGCAATTGATGGCATAAAGAAGAATAAACTATTCATGGAGTTTTATCTTCATAAAACATGTTATATTTCATAGAAATGAAATGCCTCTTTATTAAATAATTGAATGACAATGCACATTAATGATTGGACTAAGGCACAATTCTAACAGAGTGTACTAGCACTTCTTTTAGAATCTCTATTCTAAAACTCAAAAAATAATTTTCTCTCTTTGAAAGTGGCACTCACTAATTCGGCTTTGCCTTGCAAGAATGGCAAGGAGTGCAACCCTATTTATAGGCATATGAGGAGACCTAAATAGGTGCACAATAGGGCCGAAATTTCCCTCTCCTTGCCCTCCAAGGATTCGGCTTCTTCCTATTCTAAATAGGAGTGTGCCGATTTCTTGTTTAGTCACACTAGGGTTTGCCTTTCTTGTCCCGTAAGAATAAACACTTCCTAATTAATTTTGTCAAATACAAATTAGGGTTTTTATTTTCCTTGTCAAACAAGAATAAAACTCCTAATTAGTCATTGACTCCTAATTAGTAATTGCTTGTACCAAATTCATCATTGTCACACAAGGAAAATGACTCCTAAAAAATAGGAAAGATGAGCCGAATTTCTCCCTCCCTTTTTAGGTTTGTATGCCAAATTTTCTCCCTCCAATTTAGGTTAGGAAATGCCAAAAATCACATGAGTTTTATTAATATTATTGGGCTTTTAATTATATGATACATTATCATAAAATAAATCACTCACATGGGCCGAATTATGTCACACATAATTAAATAATTATAACCATGATAATTGATGATTCATATTAAAATTTCATTACATTAATGGACTATGTATTAAATCTTATGTAACATATAAATTATAAAATCTTGAATCATTATTGATTAATCAAATTAATCATCTTAATAATTCAATTACTACAAAGAGAGAACCTTTGTAACCAATCCAATTCGTTCTTGTGTGTGACCCAATAGGCCCACTCGAAATTGGCAATGGGACTTGTCCCAAACCTTTGGGTCCAAAGTCTATAGGAGGTATCTAGTAATACATTATGACAACCTAAAATTGAGTGGATGTCGGTGATCTGAGTTAACCTTTCACAGTCTGATATTTAGTCATTTTGTCTCATGATATCTCATCTAATCATAAGGCATGGTCACATGTCAACCTTATATTACTTAGAATATTTCTTGATCTTAAGTAGATTGATATAACAAATGACATTGATAAACCCCTTTATCAATTCATTCGAGCATGCATACATTCCATCAATCCCACTCATCAAGTGGCTAAGAGATATCACTCTTCATAAAAAGAACAAATCCATCACTCTTATTATCACTCCTCTACATGATTCATGACATATCCAATCATAGTCTTTATTGTTACCATGTTACATATAACGTTTGACTAAATCAAAACATGTGATTCCTCATGTAGGAGTCGATAGTGAGTTTCAGTTAGAGGATTCAAACATCACTACTGCATGAAAGCTACTTTGTGACAACAATCTATGAAGTGCTTTCATAGCGGGCCAGACCAATACATGTTCCCCAACATGCATATATGTTCTAAGTTGATATCTCATATCCATAATCGGTAAAACATTATTATCTTACTTAGCAACATACTAATCTTAATTCATCACCATTCCCATGATAATGTTCGATTTGGGACATTTAGAATAGTATCATGTTTTGTCTTTATGGTTTTACTATCAAGTCACACACTTGATGGCATAAGGAAGAATAGACCATTCATGGAGTTTTTATCTTCATAAAACGAATAATATTTAATAGAAATAAAATGCCTCCTTTTATTAAATAAATTAAATGACAATGTTTACATGATTGGGCTAGTGCACAAAACCAACAGTCTCCCACTTGCACTAGTCCCAATCAGGAACGAACCTAATACCTAAAGACCTAACTTTTCTTTCATGTTTCGGTTCTGGTAGAGCCTTTGTCAAGGGATCTGTCGCATTGTCATTGGTGTCCACTCTGCATATTTTGACATCTCCCCTTTCGATTATCTCTCGAATGAGGTGAAAACGTCTAAGTATGTGTTTGGTTCTTTGATGTGATCTGGGCTCTTTTTCTTGAGCAATAGCCCCATTGTTATCACAAAATAAGTCTACTAGTTTTGTTATGCTTGGAACAACTTCCAAACTAGTAATGAACTTCTTGAGCCAAACAACTTCCTTTGTTGCGTTTGACGCAGCTATGTACTCACACTCTGTATTAGAATCGACCACGGTGTCTTGCTTGGAGCTTATCTAACTGATTACACCTCCATTCAAACAAAACACATGGTTCTTATTGTTGCCATGGATTAAATATTGTCAAGACATCTCGGGGGTTGTCTAGTGGTTAGGAAAATAATTTGCAGGGCATGTCGGGGCTATCAATCATGTTAGAAGGGATTGGTTACTTGAGTGAGTCATCGGTAGCTATAAATCTATCTATTCGAATACTTGATATTTATCTTTCATGATTAACTAAAAGGATTGAGCTGAGAAGTACTTTGGCTAAGCTTTATCATTATTGATTTTTCTCTTGACTGCATTTCAATTCTCTTTACTTTAATTTATTGTTTTTGTCTATTTTGATATTTAATCTTCATTTTCAACATTCTTTTGTTTATATTGTTGCTATTCTTTCAAATAAATAAATTTTACCAATCTTTGTGGATTCGACCCCACTCACTGCTATATATAAAATTTTTTATATTTGAGTAGGAATTAATTTGTTGTATTGACACTCATCAGTTAGTCATGCTTCTAATGGTGATGAAAATTGAATTTTGTAAGTTTTTGTTGACTTTTTTCTTGTGTAATTTGTTGTTTTTGAACAAATAGCATGCTTATTTTCCATCTCTCATGCATAAATAACTACTTTTGTGAATGGATAACAAGTTAAGGCAAACCGAGTGCTTAGCCACACAAAACAAAAAGGGTTTGCAGAAATCAAGCTCATGTAACCAAAAGTGCTAGAACGTGGTATGAGTCTAAAAATTGGCTCCCCACCGCCAACACATAAAGAACCATCTTAAAACCACTAAGACATAGCATGGGTAGAAAAGCTAACGAGAATCAAATTCTCACCATTTATGCGTGCAGTGAAGTATAAAAAGATGGTAAGTTTGCATGAGTAGAAAAACTTGTTAAAACTCAAGCTCTCACCAAAAGCATGCAGTAAACAACTAAACTGTGAGTAGAAAAGCTGTCAAGAAGTCAGGCTCTTACATGGTTAATATGTGTAGTGAGTAGAAAAGCTTGCGAAAAACTGAGCTCTCACTACAAAAACACATAATGAAAAGATAGTTTGTGATGTGGCAATGGAGCATGAAGCTATTGCAAAACTAAGCATTTATTATAGAACACATGCAGTGAAAATTTGAACATCGTGTATAGTCAAGCATAAAGCATGCGGGAAACCGAGCGCTGACTAATGGCATTAGCAATGAAATGTTAAGACATGCAGTGAGTAGAAAAACTTACGAGGGCGCCAAGCTCTCACTATAGAACCACACAATGAAAAATGACTAAGACCATGATATGAGTACAAAGCTTGTGGAAATTTGAGTATTCATTGTAGAACACAAAGAGTAGAAGTTTGAATATAGCCTACAGTCAAGCATAAAGCCTACGGGAAACCGAGTGCTAACTAACAACATTGGCAACAAAACGTTAAAGGGGGTATAAGCTCATGAGAAATCAGGCACGTGGTGACAACTAGAATAATATTGCACAACTTGAAGGCCATAAGGGAATTTGACACTTCACTAAATGTAAAATTAGTGTGCCATCGAGATCATAGAATCACTTGGTCAGAACAGGCTTCTTGCCAAAGTGATTAGGGAGTATGTACGTATTAAGCATGAGGTGAATTTATTGAATTCAATAAGCTTGCACATCTAGAGGAAAGCTCTTGAATGACCGTGAGTTGGTGGAGTTGGTGAACTCCTCAAGGTGGTGCAGATGATGAACTCCACAAAGTGGTGAACTTTGCTATGTTGTGAACGTTGCAAGGTGGTGGAGATGATAAACGTTGCGAGGTGGTGAAAATGATGAACTCCGCTGAGTGGTGAACTTTGCGAGTTGGTGAACTTCGTCAGGTGGTAAACTCTGCAAGGTGGTGAACTCTGCGACTCTCCAGGATGGATACATGGAAAAACTTGACACCGAGCCATCAATAAACCTTATGCAACAACCAAATAAATCATTAAATCACAAGTTAGAGTGGAAAAATTATACCCATTTTCTCTATGAAGACATATTGCCATAAGCAAAAAATTCGAAGAGGAACAACTTGCAAAAAAAGAGTCAAAAACGAAAAAAAAAAATTAAGGCATAAGAGACCGGTCACGCAAAGTCCAAAAACAACGAGTAGTAGGGCGGGTAGCATAGGAGTCACATAAAACAGCGCGTGATCGTCTATCCTCAAAAGCAAATGGCATGTCGTTTAAAACATCAAGGGGTGCATGGTCGTCTTGTGAAGGTGGTATGCAACAAGTCGTCCTTGAAAGAGGATTTCGGTCTTGGCTTGATGAAGTTGAGAGAGTTGAGAAGAGAAAACAATCAATACCAATATTTAGAGTGGTTCGGCCAACCTTGCCTACATCCACTACCTAAGTTCCTCACTTAGGAGTTTTCCAAATTCACTATATCTCGATGATTGATTATGGCCCAATCCAACAAGACCAATTACAAAGAGGTTGATTCCTAACTCAACTCCTCCAATGCCACTTTCACTTTCAAGTTAAGTGAGAGCTCTTACAATACTTGATTCCGGTTCAAGAATAAATCAAGCCTAGGAACTACCCTTCATCCCAACCTCACACCTCTTTGTTTGTTACAAGAATTCACTCACCAAACAAATTTAGAACAATGGATACAAATAGAGAAAATAATAAATAAGTACAAGAATACTTGTATCACCAAATGTATGATTGATACTAGGAGTAAGGTTGTAATGAGTATGGAAGTGTTGTCTATTGTCTCCTACAATATTCTGGAATGTATTTATACCTTCCTAGAGATTTCTAGCCGTTGTGATTTGTAGACGTTGGAGTGTGAAATCAATGTAATGTAGTTTCCTTTTCAGTTCTTACTCTAGTAATTTTTTGGTCCACTCAAGTAACTCCAGCTCCAGTAGTAAATGCCCCATTTTCAACCTTAACTTACTCGAGTAACATATTTCCTTACTCGAGTAATCACCACATATGATCGTTGGTAATTGATTTCTTCAGAATCTTTTCATTTCGGACTTGATTACCTCAGATCTTGCTTCTCATTAATGCTCGTTTACTCAAGTAACAATTTCCTCGCTCGAGTAACTTCCAAATCAATGTATCTTTTGTTTTCAACACTTATTCGAGTAACTTTTTTTCTTACTCAAGTAACTCCCATTTCAGCTTTCGCACACTCGAGTAACTTTCTTTTTACTCGAGTGACTTCAACAATCCATGGCTTTTTGGAACTTGAACTTACTCGAGTAATTATATTTCTTACTCGAGTAACTCTTAAAATTTTGTCTTTTGGCGTTTCTCTTCTCCCTAAGTTTTGTTCATCATCAAAACATTAGAGGATCTAAATGTGAACTTCTTTTGGTTCAATAGTCCTGTGGCTCAGACGCACAGTCACCCCTATCAAAACTGGAAATGGCACTTCATAAGAAATCACGAACGGATAGTTGTTTGATGCAAACTCTAAATGGCATGTCGTTAGGACTCGCGAACAAAGAATCGTCTGGTGCAAACTCCAAATGGCACGTTGTCGAAACTCGCGAATGTTCGGCAAGTTACAAACAACACATCGTCTAGGTTTTTGGATGAGCGATCATCTGGAGCGTTGTGCAAGCGGTAGATTGTTTGGCCTGACGAACAAACGACTATCGGTTTCACCCAACAAATGATTTGTCGCCTTTCACACAACACACAGGGTCGTTCATCTCCCTGTTGAACGGTATGTCATTTTATTTGTCTCCTTCATTGCGCACATTCTACAAATGGTTCAGCCTCCAACTACCTGCAATTGCCACCATACCACATTAGCACCACTAGAACGATCCTTGTTGCCACCAAAAAGAACCAGATTGACCAAATGACTCCCGGTAGCCACCCAACTTGCGTCGCCATAAAAAATGTCAGCCATACAAGAAAAAATAATAATAGTAACATGAACATATATGAAAAAGTAAGCCAGAATAAAGGAGAAACAACAAGCACCAAAGAGAACGAAATAGAAACAGCAGAAAGAGAGAGGAAGAAGACTCATTGGACAAAGGCCAGCATAGAGGGCAGAAAACGAAGAAAGAAAAACCCTAAAGGAAAAGAAAAGAAGAAGAAAAAAGAGTCTTAAAGATTTGCAATTCAGATCTTGTCGAAGAGGGAAAAACTGTGCCTGATTTGGAAAGGGATAGAATTATTTCAAATAACTTTAAATGGAGGAAGCATTCTTTTTTTAGAAAGAAATTGAACGCAAATCTGGAAGGAAAGGCAACAAATTAGGAGAGAAAATTTTGAGAGAATTTTGAAGTCGCCAAAGCACAAACGGAAAGTCTAGTCTTTGCATTTCTAAAAAAAGCTAAATCACTCCCTACCGGAGGAAATAAATTCAGAAAGGCCATCGCTTTGGGTATTTAAAAAGGGTCCAAACCCGTCTGGAAGAATATACGTAAATTTGCACTCTTAATTTCGGGAAACCAAAAAAAAATAGGGAGCAATTGATGAGTCATGAGTAAAAATCCATTAAATGTTAAGTTGTAACAAAAGACGTTACAACACATCATTAATAAGAAATTTTACTAAACCCGAACATTGAGTCCAACAACTCTATAAATATACATGAGGAAGCACTTCTCAAGATGCATTCTACTTGCTATACACACTTACACTCTGTCAAATTCTTTAACAACTTAAGCGTCAGAGATTTTCCCGGAGAGCAACCCAACCTATCGTTCATACCGCCATAGTTTGGTTTGTATTAACTCCTCAATTAAAGGAATCGCCTCATCATAAAAAGAATCAATAATGGGGAAAACATCAAGATCTCTCATATCCTACAATGAAAAGGAACTATATCCATTAGGAAAGTATAATTTGTTGATAGATGGTTGTGGATGATTAAGAAAGAATTGCATCACAAACCATTTTTCTTCATACAAGAAAAGATAGTCATAAATGGAATCATGAATTTTAATATCCTTGAGCAAAAGAGTGTTCATTGCAAGAAAATCTTTAAGCCACACTATAAATCTTTAACCCTTAGTGAAAGTTAACTCACTATAAATCTAAGGGAATACTTCCACACATTTTCACTATCAAAGTTGCATCTTTCTAATAAAATTGCAGGTCATTACAGGAAGTGACAATTGCAACACAAAACTTTAGATTCTCCAACTTCATTAACATGATCACCATAGACACGGTTCTCTAGCTCCTAATATGCGTCGGATCGTTAGGCTCTAATCACTTTAAAGCAAAATAACCAATCTCTGATTTGTATGCATGAGGAGGTCATATGCTCTACTTGGGCCTTGTCTCTAATCATCTGCCAAAGAAAGAAAGGCCTGTTGGAAGTTGTAGATATTTCTTAATGCATGTTATCGTCCGAAATGCGTACGAGGAATGCAAATTGCACAAAAAGGCTCCAAAGACAGCTAAAAATGTTCGAAGTGATTTTCTATCAAGTATTAACAAGCTTCAAAAATAATAAAAAAAAAAAGAAACTAGTAATAAAAAAAGAAGCAAATGGAGACAAATAAAAAGTCACAGAATTTTGGGCCAAAAGAGAAAATAATGAAAAAATTGTAGGGGCAAAAATGTAAAATAAAATAGGTTGGAAAAAATAAGCATTAAAAAACATAGATAAAAAAATGAAAATATTTTTTTATTAAAAAACATAAGATGAAGAAAACATTTTTTTTGAAAAAGAAACCTAAATTACGATCAAAAAATGAAGTCTAAATCCTAGTCATACCAGTTTTAGAAGATGTCTAACACATGATGACTATATCTCCAAAAAGTCTTTCTATATTTAAATTAAGGAATTAATGTCCTATTAGGTAAGGGAGTAAAAAACAAAGGAAAAATGAACCTCCAGACAATATTTTTCTTTGTCTTATGAAAAAGCTCGTGCACTCTGGCTTGAGCAAAATACTTGGCTATCAATTTCGTCACACATATCACAAATTTATGCGATATCACTGTATGTGTCAATCACATGAAGAGTGTTAAAATTCTTGGCTTGCTTCGGTTTTGTGCAGGTCTCTCCAAAACACATCTAAGTTCTCGCCAGAAAGATTATCACCAAACGAAATCTATTTTTGGTTGCTATCATGCTAGCTACCTTAAAAGTACTCGGTCAAATCTTGTTAGGACTCGCAATGGGAAATACAAACTTGAAGAGTCAAGAAGAAAGAAAGGCAACCGAATGAACCTCTTCACAAGTAGATAAGAATGAAGAAAGGTAGCTGAATAAACCCTCTTCACGTAGCTATGTATGAATGTTAATCTAGAAATGGCTCTTTCATTTTTTGGTGCGTGGAGAGTTCAGAGCAATAGTGATAGTGGAATTATCTATTTTTTGAGGTGCCCGCCTTGATCCTTTTTTGGTTGGACTTAGCATTGGGTTGCGCCTATCGACAATCAACACAAAACCAAAAATGTGTTGGAGTTCGTGGACCAAAACAGAGCCATTTGCATAGAAAAGAAAAACTTAAGCGTTCTCAAACTCCACCAGGATTCATGTGTGGAGATATGCACTAAATTTAACTAAAAATTTTCCGTGTTTCAATTAGGCTGATTAGAGATAAATGAATACCTTGTTTGATCGCAATTCCAAACTATCAAAGAGCCTATTTTTTATTTCAGTCACATAAAAAATGCCCTCCAACAATATACATATGGATGAAACTACCAGAAATGGAACGATGATGTTCTAACACTAGTTTAAGAATGCTCTCTCGAAGCCCTAATTCTTTCTCTGCGTTTTTGTGTCTCTTTAAAATGCCTGCATGGTTTTTAGGTTATAGCAGCCTTTTTATGTATCAATAGTCTAATAAAATGCAACCACCTGAAAATCTAACCTTTTTTTTATATAGCATCTGATTTGTTTTGAACTATTAAAAGAAAATTTGTCACATTTATCTGATACACTTTTGTTGGCCCGAAATGACAATCCAAGAGGGGGGTGAAGTGGATTTTTGATTTTTAAAACTTGTTTTAAAACGTTTTTGCAATTATCAAAGTATTCAAGATAAGTAAAACCAAAGTAAGAACAATTAATCCAATTCACACAAATAATAATGTAAAGAGAGAAGGGATAGAGAAATCAAATATGCGATGTATAGTGGTTTGACCCTCTTAGCCTACGTCCACTCCTCAAATTTCCCTTTGAGAATTTGAATCCACTATAACTCTTGTTTCAAAGGGTGCAAGATTAAACCTCTACAAACTCTTACTTACAAGGTGCAAGATTAAACCAATACAAACTCTTGCTTCAAATGTGCAAGATTAAACCTCTACAAATAACACTTGTTTTCTAGACAAACAAGAAAACTATTCCTCTCTCAAATACGAAGATATGATTGACAGTGAAGAACGAAATCAATAATGGACACTCTCAAGAAATAATAAATTTGCAAGTGTAAAATCCTCTTGAGAAGTGTATAAATGATTTGCAAGTTTGAGCACAAGAAAGCTTGATGTTGTTGTAAGATGTTTGTCAATGGTTAACAACTGCTTTATTTGATGTGTCTTGAGGCAATTTATAGATTTGCAAGTTGATATAGCCGTTGGAGGATTGAATGTAGCCATTGTGAACCAAAATGGAGCGCATTTAATGCACTGTCAGAGTATTCACATGTACGTGACAATGATCTTACGTACGTGACCTGACTTAAGCTCCAACACATGTACGTGATAATTAACTTAACATACGTTGATCATAGCGGATTTCCAGTTCATCATAGCGGATTCCCAGTTGACGTACGTGACTTCTATGTTTGAATCATCCAGTAGCTTCTGCTTTCAATCCGGAGCATCTTGCGTACTTGAAACTCCATCTCACGTACGTTAGATACATGTGACGTACGTGACATTTTACTCTTGCGTACGTGAACAATCGACACTTGACCGTTGCTTCTACTGTTTATCTCGATCCGCGTGAAATTCAAACAAACATGCTCTGAGATATCTGTCTTGTATGGTTGACGTACGTGACTTTAAATGTCACACGTACGTATGGCTTCATGCCTTCAAGTGATTCAAGATCTCAATTTTCCCGCTTTAATTTTGATCATATTTCTCATACTTTTGATATCTCACACGTACGTGACTTTATCTAATGTACGTTAACTTTGTCTCACGTACGTGATGATCACTTCTTCCATCAACCCCATTGCTTATGTTTCAGGTCACAGCCGAACTCATGTACTTGATATTAATCTACCGTACATGACATATACACACGTACGTGACTTTTGACACACGTACGTTGATCATCCTTATGTCAAAATCTGCATTTGGTTCATCATCAAAACTTAGAGAAATCTCAATGTTGACCACCCTTGGTCCAACAACTTTTAAAGATAATTGATTTAGTTATCGTCAAAACAAAACATATAGATAATTAGCAGTAGGGAGAATCTAGTATTTGTTTAGTTGTTTGGTTAAAACAAACTATGCAGTTGTCTGAATGATGGATCTAAACAACTTTCAATTTCATCGAATTCGGACAACATTCAACTTCAAAGACAATCTATGATTTAATTAAACTCAGATAACAAAAAATACAAGTCCTATTTCAGTTCGTTCGAGTTCGTAACCTTATGGGCCATAGGTTCACTTAACATTGCTAGTGCGCTCAAACCCTATTCTTGGCCCAAAAGTTCTAAGCGGTCTCCAGTAAGACATTATCTATCCAAGTCTAGTGAAAATTAGTGATCTTGTAAAATCTAAAATCGCATGATATCTCGATTAAACATAAAACATGAATTATGTCATCCTTATATAGCTTCATCAAAAGTTTCTTGATTCTCAAGTATACTAACTAAACAAATGATATTGATAACGTCATTCAATTCAATTGAGAATGGTCATACATTTTATCAATCTCACTTGTCAAATGGCCAAGAAATATCTCTCTCAAATATGGAAGGGACAAATCCCTTCATTGTCACTTACATTCTTCAACATGATTCACCATATGCTCAACCATAGTCCATATTACTATCTTGTTAAAGATGATGTTGAACTATATTAAGACATATAATTACTCATGTATGAATCTATGGTGAAATTAGATAGAAGGACTTAAGCATCAATATTGCAATGAGAAGTAATTATGACATTAATTCATATGAGTTAGTCCAATACTATGTTCCCGACATGTATCTATGAGACATGTATTTATTTATTTATTTATCAATCATAGTCCAACAAAACATGGCCATCAATCAAAGTATGTATGAGTCTTTATTTATTATTTTTTAATAACAGTGAGTGATTAGTGACAATTTAGAATAATATTCTTTTATTTTAAAGTTTTTCTATCAAGTCATGCACTTGATGATATAAGGTAAAATTAACCATCTATGGATACTTTTATCAAGTTAGATCACTTTAAAAATTAAGATGACAAAATTAACCTGTTGTCCTAACAAATCCACAAAGTCAGAAATATTCAAACGCGAAGTCTTGAATTTTCGTAAATGTAGTATACAATAAATAGTTGCAATTAAGACGTAGATAAGTCGTACGACTTTATGATTCTGTCTCAATTAACTCTTCAATTTAAGAATAGCCTCGTCATAAAAAGAACCAATAATGGGCAAAACCTCGATCTCTCATATCCCACAGTAAAATAGAACTGTCCTTTAGGAAAGTAAAATTTGTTGATAGATGGATTTGAGTGATTAAGAAAGGATTGCACCACAAACTATTTTCGATCATATGGGAAAAGCGAATTATAAAGGAATCATAAATTCTAATATCCTTTAGCAAAGTCGTGTTCATTGCAAGAATGTTTTAAAGCCACACCCAATAACCCTTGGTGAAAGAAATTCACTAAGAAACCTTAGGGGATACTTCCACACATTTTCACCATCGAAGTTCTGTCTTCCCAATAAAGTTGAAGGTCGTAGCATGAAATTGATGTTTCTAACACCATGACATTAGATTCTCCAACATCATTAAGAAGATCATCATAGATGCAATGCTTTAGCATTTGAGATGAATTGGATCGTTAGTCCTAACCACATTGGAGCAAAATAACCAATCTCTGATATGTATGCATGAGGTATTGCACACTCAACTTGGGCCTCATCTCTATCATCTTCCGAAGAAAGAAAGACCTCGTAAAGGTTGTGGAAAATTCTTAATGCAACATTGTTGCTCCAAAGTATGTAGAAGGAATGCAAAGGTGCAGAAAGGGTTCCAAGCGAATTAGAAAGGTTCCATGTGATTTTCTCTCAAGTGTCAACAAGCTTAAAAAAAACATGAAACTACTAAAAATATATATATATAAAGGTCACAGAATTTTCGGGAAAAGTGTGAATAACAAAATCGGGAGACAGAACTTCGAATAGAGAATATATTGGTACAAAAGCAAAATTATAGAAATTGTCAGGGAAAACATATAAAATAAAATATTTTTGGAACAAATCAATAAATAGAATCATAAATGAAAAAAAAATGAAAATATTTTTTTGCCAAAAAAAAAAGGATGAAGAAAATGGTTTTTGATGAAAGAAACCTGAACTGTGATGAAAGAATGAGGCTTGCAACTTCATTAATGGGAGTCCATGGGACAGTGCAGATCCTAATCAAACTAGTTTTAGAAGAATTTTAACATATGATGGCTACATCTTCATGGAGTATATCTTAAATCTATCTATATCTATACGTGTACATAAAAGTATGGATGTGAAAAACCAAAAAAGAAAAAGTCTCAAACATTTTTTCTTTTTTTTTCCCATACCCTTAATATCTAAATTACTCTTTTATTGGTTTCATAAAAATTCCTATTTTTTCTCAAAAAATATAGAACGAAAATTCATATTTTATAACATAAATTATAGGAAATAATTATTTAGGTTCAAATAAAAATTTCCATTTCATCTCATAAAATATAGGAACGAAAATTCATATTTTTTCTCATAAAAAAATAAAAATTCGTATTTTTCTCATAAAATATAAGAAATAATTAATTGGTTCCAAATACCTACTCTTTTATTGGTTTCACAAAAATTTCTATTTTTTCTCATAAAATATAGGAACGAGAATTCCTATTTTTTCATAAAATATAAAAAATAATTAATTGGGTCTAAATGCGTTGCCACTTAAAATAAATCATTTTCCTCCATCAAATGCTACAATATTAAAAAGTATAGATACAATGAAATAAAAAATGTTGAAAATATTCTTATTTAAAATAATAATTTAGTTATATAAAAGTAAAATATTTTCAAATTTATTGTTACTCACAAATAAAGGGATTTAAAATTTTAATGTTAGTTCACCCATTATTTAGAAAGTCTTAAAATATTTTTCTAAAAGTTTAAAAGTATAGTTTTCATTGATTTCTCTGATCAATAACAAGTACTTATTACTACCTACAATATATTTGTTATTTGAGCTCAAATGAAGCTAAAACTAACAAGAAACTATCATTGGAGTATAATTCATCAACACTCATAACTTCATATAGGAGGAAGATTAATACTATAATTTCTGGTAAATATGTACATTAAATTTGATATTTATTGCCTTAACCAAAAGAAAATCAAAAGTGAACTATATACCAATCAATATATGATTGTGTTATAGTTGATCAAGAAAACAGAGAAAAAAGGTCAAAAAAATAATAGCGTTGTAAGCATTCTTTACAAGTGAATTGAGAGACATAAGGTGTCAATGTATGTAGATCATATCTTCTCATAATTATTACTTTTAATTCTAAGTGGTAAGAAATAAAAGACAAACTAAAAAAAGATAGTTTTAAAATCATAACAAAAAAAATCTAAAAGTTTCATATGGACCCTCTACAGAAAAAACAGAATAAAAAAATTAAGAATATACATTTTAGTAAATTATTGTTATAACTAATAATATAAAGTTTAGTATATTAGCATGTTGTTCAATAACATTGTAAGAGAAGGTCACATTCAAAGCGAGAATTTAGTTAATACTCAATAAAAAAATAATAGTGTTACACATGTAAAATTTGTTTTAAAAAATAATTTTTTTAGATAAAAATAAAAAAAACGTATTGAACTTGTAATAAATAAATATTTTATCAAGAAATATAACGAATAATTTCTACCAAAAAAACATGTGGCAAACACATGTAACGTAATATCTTATTGTCTGCATTATGTGTTGTTAAAGAGTAACCGTGTACACACTTTAACACATGCATGTCCCACCTAATTTCCTTCCACCTATTTGATGTGTGCATGGATGATGTTGTTGCTTGAAACGGCACCGCCGTGGCTCACATGTTGTGGCATGCATGCATATGGTTGGTGAGAGTTGATGATTTTTGGCTTTTTGGCGTTTGGGAATGGTGGTGTTGGAGTTTTTCAGTCTCTACCATTTTTTCTCCCGAGTTTACCAATAAAATTGGAGAGTGACAGATGGTGTGATTATGGCAATTACTGAAATTATTTTTATTTGTTCCTTAAGAAAAAGAAATTATTTTTATTTGTTACAACTACTGGATTTTTGCTTTGTTTTTCTTTTTTTAATTCTATGCAGTAGGGGTGGCACTCCTGTTGGTTTGGTTTGAACCGAACTAAACCCAAAATAAACCAATGGGTCTTGTAAACCGATTGAACTAAATTAAAATTTTATTTAGTTTTTAACCAAACCGACCGGTCGGTTCGATTGATTTATTCGATTAACCAACGGTTTGTTTGGTTTTCAGCAGAAATGAGAAAAATGGTCTGTTTGGTTAGGTTCATCAAACCGAACTGACTTTTTTCTTTCTCATTTGTTTTGGATTAATTTGTAATAAACAAAACCAAGTCAACTAGAAACCAACTATTTCTTTTTCTTCAAAAATTGTTAATTAAGATGATAATTCATAAAAGTTTACATACGAGACTTAATAAAAACAAAGCACATCACCATATAATACTTCATCAATAATCATTCTAACAAAAAACTTAAAAATTAAATCATCCAAATTAAAATCATACATTCTAGAAGTCTAAATTAAAATTATTCAAACTAAAAATCTAAATTAATTTTCGGTTTATTCGGTTTGTTTGGTCAATTCAGTTTTCAAAATTCAAAATTGAACCCAACCCAATAAACCAATAACTAAAAACCAAATTAACTGGACGAGCCGAAAAAACCAGACTGGTTCGGTTCGATTTGGAGGTTTTTTTGGTTTATTGCCACCCCTACTATGCAGCCTTTTGTCATGGCTGATGCTGGAGAGTGGCAGCATCGGTTCGGTCGATGGCAAACGATAGTTGGAAGGGGTTAAGTTTGGTGATGAACACGACAGGAACCAATGTATCGACATACATACATTCATTATACCGGCTTACATAGCCAATGTAGCGACCAAGGTTGAAGTCAATTCTCGTTCGACATGTTAGATGGCAATCTTTTTTAGATATCAGACGACTAGTTGTTCGAGACAGTAAACGATTGGCTGCTCATGACAATAGACAGCATGTTGTTCGTGACAACAGATGACATGCCGTTTATGGAATGGACCAGATGACTTCGCCTTTCGTTGTAGTTATGACATGCCGTTTCTTAGAGTATTCTTCACCCCCACCACCACGTTTCTTAGAGTATTATTCGCCTATTTGATGTGTGCAAGAATGTTGTTGCTTGAAACGGCACCGTCGTGGCTCACATGTTGTTGCATGTATGCATATGGTTGGTGAGAGTTGATGATTTTTGGCTATTGGGAATGGTGGTGTTGGCGTTTTTCAGTCTCTACCATTTTTCTTCTGTGTTTACCAATAAAATTGGAGAGTGACAGCTTGTGTGATTATGCTAATTATTGAAATTATTTTTATTTGTTGCAATTACTGGATTTTTGCTTTGTTTTTTCTTTTAATTCTATCCAGCCTTTCGTCATGGGTGATGCTGGAGAGTGGAAGCATCCGTCCAGTCGATGGCGAACGATATTTGGAAGAGGTTAAGTTCGATGATGAACACGATAGGAACCAACATATCAGCATACATACATTCATTGTACTGGCGTTTACATAGCTAATATAGCGATTAAGGTTGAAGTCAGCAATTCCTGTTTGACATGTCAGATGGAAATCTTTTTGAGATATCAAACGACAAGATGTTCGAGATAGCAAACCACTGGTAGACTTGTTGTCGGTTCCGGAACCGGCGGTTCCGGTTTGTCAAATATAAGAACCGGAACCGAACCATGGTTTTCACGGTTTGGTCCGATTTCGGTTCGGTTCGGTTTCGGTTCCGGTTTTGACTGGTTTTTGACCGATTTTGACCGGTTTAACCGCCGGTTCGGTTTCCTGTTTTCTTTTTTTTTTTCAAAATTTTGTTTTTAATTCATTATTTTATCCCATCAATTGGTTTGTAAATTTTTTTATATTCAATAATTAACTATAATACCAATAATACATTTTATTCCAAAGATTTTTTTAATAATTTTTAAACAAATTAACTATTCTATTAGTAATTACATCAAATAATTTTAAACAAAATTAGAAAAAAAAACTCATTAAATTTTATTAGATGCTATCACTTGTGGCGGAAGAATACCATGGTTACAATACCGAATTTAATTATATAATATAACT
>CAODLS010365339.1:0-11304 GCA_948243855.1 Flueggea neowawraea
TAAGGATCCAAACAATTCCTCCAATGGAAAAGAAGAGAGATCTTTGGCTTCAAGGATAACATCTTTTTTAAAAGCCCACGATTTAGGCAAAGATCTTAAAATCTTCATCAATATCTCGGAATTTGTATATGTTTTTCCAAGAGATTTGAGGCCATTGATGATGTCATTGAATCGATGAAACATATCTTGAATGGATTCATCTTCTTCCATCATAAACATCTCATATTTATGAATAAGGAGTGAGATCTTGTTCTCTTTGACTTGTGAGGTGCCCTCAAAGGTAACTTCCAAAGTCCTCAAGATCTTATGAGCATTTTGACATTACTGGACTTTATTGAACTGAGATTTGCTTAATGCACAGTAAGGTATATGCATAGCCTTATTAGTGTAGTGCACCATCATTTTGTCATGATTTGTCCATTATTATTTTTGTTTGGTCTTTTCAACACCATTTATTGTATGCTTAGGAACATATGGACGAATTTCAATAGCATCCCAGATTTTCTCAGCTTCACATTTGAGAAAGATCATCATTCTTGTTTTCCAGTATGTATAGTCACTGTCATCAAAGAAAGGAGCTCTATTAATTGTCAAACCTTCATATCTATGTATGTTATCAAGAAATTCCATTTTTGGGATCGCTAACTCTTTGGATGTTAAGCCAAAAAAAAATAAAACATCAAGAGCACAAGCTCTGATACCAATTGTAAACACAGTTGGTCCCAATAAGCAATGTAATGACAATCCAAGAGGGGGGTGAATTTGAGTTTTACGGAGTTTGAAAACTTTGTTGAAAATATTTTTCCAAACTAAAACAAATAACAAACCTTATGCCACGTTCTACATGCATTGCTCTGATCTTCTGAATATGTAGTTTTTACCCAGTGACATGCTACGTGTGTTGCACTTTGTTCTGTGTGCGTAGACGCTCAAGGTTGTACCTTTGTTCTGCACATATGTCAGCACTTGTCAGGGAGTATTTGAATTTGAATTCTCGATGAGCGTCTTGGCTTTGTCAGTTAATCCAGCTCATCTCGTCTGACAGCTTAACAAGTCTTGTAATGTGCGTGACTTTCTGTGCTCACCTGAGATTATTTGAATCAGTGTCAGAGAATATTTCCGTTTGAAATTTAACATACAACAACGAAATTTGGATTTATTTCAGTCATGTGCCATCTTCGTCTACGTGCGTAGCACTTCTCTTCTATGTGCATATATCTTTTAAGGATCACATCTTTGCTCATCAACACGCACACCACTCATCTCAATGTTCATCTGCGTTCCTTGGCTTTCTCTTCATCAATTTGGACTTCATCAACGTGTGTTGTGCCGCATACAATGTGCGTAGATGTGTATAAATTAATTCCAATAGTATTTGATTCACATCTACGTGCTTTGTAGGCTCTGCTGTGTGTGTAGAACACAACTATGCATGCATCAACGTGCCTTATTGCCAGATATCGACAGGTTTGCAACTTTGCATCTTTTTCATGGATGTTTTGCATTCATCATCATCAAAATTGAACTCAACAAAAGTGATGTACTATTTGTAAGAATGCATTTGTGAAACAAATTTTAAGCATGTTTTTATTTTTAAAATATTAAAAGTGATGTACTATTTGTAAGAATTAAAAGTTTAATGGTGACAACTTATGTAGGCTAAGAGTATCTCTAATGTTGCTATGTATTTTTAGATAACACTTTTAATGAAAATAAATAACACCATTAATTATATAAATTGAAAATAAATATGCTCTCTAATGTTACTCTCTACTCTACTCTTTATTTTGTTAAAATTTATAAAACATTTAAAGGTGATTACTTGATGGTAATAAGTATATGGAAAGATAAAATTTCCTTAATGATTGATTCAATAAAAAACTATTTTACACTCAATAAAAATGACTAGTCAAAACTACGTTTTATATTTATCCTTAAAAAACTCTTTATATTATTTTTTAAATATAAAGAGTGAGATAAATAGAATATTGGAGGTGTTTTTTTGGATAACTCTTTACGATAAAAAAAATGACGAATTAAAGAGAGTATTAGAAATGTTCTAAAGAAGCGGCGGTCAAATTAGTATTTTTAGTGGAATAGGTTGCATCAATTAGCCCTATATACCACGAGATCTCAACTAGACATGTAAAATTAGAACTGAAATCGGCAAACCGAACTGGATCCGGCAAATTGGTGAAAATCGAACCGAAACTGGAATCGGCCGACCAAAATAAGAGGGTTGCGGTTTAGGTTCCGGTTCCGCCCCTCTAAAAACAGTCAAACTGGCTGTTTGAACCAGCGGTTCGAACCACCATTGAACAGTTGGAAACACCATTCTTTTTTTTTGTTTTTTCAACTCTATAAATACCTCCACCTCATTCCTACCACGGTATTCCTCCGCCACAAGTAAGGACATCTAATAAATTTAAGGAGTTTTTTAATTCTGTTTAAAATTATGTGATATAATTAGTAGTAGAATATTTAATTTGTTTGAAAATTATTAAAAAAAAATTGGAATAAAATATATTATTGGTACTATAGTTAATTATTGAATATAATAAAATTTACAAGCTAAAAAAAATTGACGGAATAAAATAACAGATTAAAACCATTTTTTTTAAAAAAAAAAACCGAATCGAAATCAAACTGGCAGTCAAAATCAAAATCAAGACCGAACAGGACTAAATTGGAAAATCCACAGTTTGAAATCTAGAAACCAAAACTGCCGGTTCCAGATATTTCAATTCCAAAACCGATGGTTCGCCAATCGAAACCCTCTACTAGTCTCAACAAACATTTTTGAACGTTAATATTTTTTTCATTTCAGAAACAAAAACGTTAATATTTTTTTTGAACGTTGAAATATTATCGTTATACAATGGTTATACCGCACCGCCTTTGCTTTTTGTATATAACCAAAAACGTCCTCCACCTTTTACGGTGAATTTCAAAGTTTTTCTCTTGACGGCTTTTTTGTTTCTACGAATCAAAAAATCAGGGTTTTCTTGTCTTCTTGATTTAATGCTTTTGCTTTCCAATCATCAAATAAGGGTTTTCTCTTCCTTATCTAAAGTTTGTTTCTTTTATTTCCATGGGTTTCCGTAAAAAATTAGGACGTTTTTTCTTATTTCAAAGTCCTTTTCTGTTTCCTGGGTTTTTGAGACTACTGATTCCTGTTTGAACTGATAGAAATCAAGATTCTTGTTTTCATAAATCAAATTTTCCGGTTTCCGTCCATCGGTGAAAATTAAGGTTTTGGAGATTTGTTATTCAAGTATTGCTTTGCCTCTGCGTTGCCTGTCTGCGGTGCCTTGAATGAAATCGGAATGCCCAACAACTATGACGTAATGGGCAATGCAATACTGATAGAATCATGGTTTCCTAAGCATTCCTGTTTTAACAAATCAAATTCTGGTTTTCATCCCTTTATTTCAAACCATCGGTCAAAGTTAGGGTTTTTGGGATTTTTGATTCAAGTATTGCTTTGCCCCTCTGTGTTGCCTATACTCGATGCTCGAAATAAAATTGGGATGCCTGGTAACTATGACGTAATGGGGAATGCAATACTGATAGAATCATGGTTTCCTAATTCTTGTTTTAACAAATCAAAATTCTAGTTTCCATCCCATTATTTTAAACTATCAATCAAAATTAGGGTTTGTGAGATTTCTGCTTCGAGTACTTTGCTGTGTCTCTGTTTTGCCCGTACGCGGTGCTCGCAATAGAAATCGAATGCTCAATGCTTCTTTTTTTTTTTCTTTATTTTAACCCATCAAAATTAGGGTTTCTTAAGATTTCTAACTCGAGATTGTATTCTTGTTTTGACTGATAAAAATCATGATTTGCTGAGGATTCTTTGTTAAACAAATCAAAATTGTGGTTTCATCTCTGTTTTTTAAACAATCGGTCAAAATCTGTTATTTCTGATTCAAGTGTTGCTGTCTTTGTCTCTGTGTTGCCTCTGTGCGGTGTCGGAGTTAAAATTTGATTCGTTATTCTTTCTCACTTGGCCCTTTTCTGATAATGAGACAAAGATGGTACCTTGTTGTCTAGGGCCTAAAATTTCCGATGGATCAAAGTTAGTCTTTTTTGTTTAATAAAAAAAGATTTTTTACCTCAAAATTCCGGTGTGTCTGTGTTTTCTTATGTGTGCCATATTCAGAGTAAGAACTGATAATGAAGAGATTTATTTTCTTCCACTTGTCCCTCTTGAGTGAGACGAAAACAGTGCCTTGTTTGATGAGCTGTGATGTGGTGCCTAAATTCCTTGTTTCTTATGTGCCATATCGGAGTGAAAATTGATGGCCCAGGACCTTGACTTAATGGGCAATACAGTGCTTTAAGAACTACAATATGGAAGGGAAGCTAGATGAAGGAATCCATATTCTTAATTAAGAGATTTATTCTCTTCCATTTGTCCATCTCTTGAGTATGAGACTAAGGTAGTGCCTTGTTTGATGAGCTGCATTGATGCCTAAAGGCTAAAATTTCTTGTTTTCTTATGTGCCTTGTTGGAGTAAAAATTGATACCTCACTACCTCGACTAAATGTGCAATACAATGCTTAAGCAAGCACTATAATATGGAAGGGAAGCTAGATCAAAGAATCAATATTGTTAACGAAGAGGTTTATTCTCTTCTACTTGTCTCCCTCGTGAGTATGAGACAAAGGTTGTACCTTCTTGTTTGATGGGCTGTGTTCTGGGGCCTAAAATTTTTTGTTTTCTTATGTGCCGTATTCAGAGTAGAAATTGTAGCTCGGTAACCTTTTTCTTGATGATCAATACAGTGCTTTAATCCCTAAAATATGAAAGGGAAGCTAGATGAGATATCAAAGAGATTTATCATTTTCTTCCACTCGTCCCTCTCTCGACGATGATATGATGCAGAAAGTATTGATTAGCTGTGCAATGGTGCGTAAAATTTCTTGTTTTCTTATGTTCCTTATTCGAAATAAGAATTGATAGCCCAATAACCTTGACTTAATGGGCAATACAGTGCTTAATGCTTTAAGCTCTACAATGTGGAAGGGAAGCTAGATGAAATAATCCATATTGTTAATGTTAAATTAAATAATTATATTTAAAATTAAATAATTTTAAAAAATATAATTAAATAATTATCATTTAAATTAAATAATTAAAATTGAAATTAAATAACTTATATTATTAATAAAGACCCATTTTAAAAAAATTTATTATTAATAAAATTTTATTGTAGTATCAATCAAATTTTAGAAATTTTATATTTGAGAAGTAGGATTAAACGATCGTTTCTTTTTTTTTTCTAGCAGGCTCAGCGAATTTTTGTGTGGTACAAACTTGTGTTAGAATCATTAAAATAATTAATGATCCAGATTATTTGTCTTGCATCTTACGGTCAAAATTAAGTGTCCTCATTGAAATGTGTTTGTTAATTAGGTGAGTCTTTCCAATGGAGTTAAAAAGGAACACGAATCTTCTGTTTTTTTTTTAAAAAAAAAAGGAACACGAATCTTCTAACCAGAAAGGAACACGAATCTCAACCTTTCATGGTGCTCCAAATAAATGGTACATAAAAACTTGGCTTAAGGGCAATATTAATGATTAGACTCTTAGGGTATGCTTCGTAGAAGGTGAAAAGGGCATAAAAGTTATCTCGATAAATATTACTAATATTTAGTATTTCTTTTAAGTGTTCCATAATTATTCTGACAGATAATATTCATCTCTAAAAGTGGAGGTAAACATTACCATAGGGGATTGGGGTATAAGGTGGGAAAGAGTATAATGTCATATTATATCAGTATTTTATCAAATTTTTACTTCATTAAATTATTTCTTTTAATGGTTATATTTTTTTATAGGGGTATTCACGGTCCGATTCAATTCAAAGATTTGCAAATCTACAGTCTCGTCCCAAATTTGAGAGATTCTTCTTTTGTTAGATCTAGTCTCGTCCCAAAGAACTAAAATCTTCTTCCCGTTTTGCCCAAAATTTAGGACAAAGATTCGGAGATTTTTGGGACAAAAAACTGGACTGAGACGGTTCAGATATCAGATATTTTCTTCACTAAAATTCAATCCAAGTATAAAAATATTTCATTAATCATGTCTTAAAGCATAAACAAATTATATATATATATATATCTTACACCAAATTCTCACTATCCATTCTTTTAGATCTTTTAGTAGACCCATATTTTTTTATTCTACTTTTTATATTATTAAAAACCTTATACTAAATTTACTCTCTCTGTCTCATAAAAATAGGTCACATTTTTATTTATATTTGTCTTAATATATATGCTTATTTTTTTTAATATTAATAGTTATGCCACATTTTACTATATTGTTTATACTTAAATACATAGTAAATTGCGTTGTTAATTATTATTGGATAGTTATAAGGATAGTTTTGAAAATCTCCAATAAAATTAATAACTTAAATAACTTTCTTAATCTGTGTGAAAAACGCATTGTGACCTATCTTTGTAGGACGGAGGGAGTATTTTTTTTCAAAAATATGTAATTTTCTCTCTCTCTCTCTCTCTCTCTCTCTCTCTCTATATATATATATATATATATATATATAAGTTTTGGTTCGGGATGGTTCAGAATAGTTCAGGATGGTTCTCAGTATGGGTATTACTTAAGATCTAGAACCACACCAAATAAAAATTTCGGGACGGTTCGGTTCGGAGAAATTCAAAAGTCAACGATTTTTTTTCGATTCTGATTCTTTTTGGTTTCTGTTCGAGAACTCTATTTTATACTCGAAGACCCGTGCACATCCCTACTTCTTCATACTCTATTATGGAGCCTACAATTACTTCACTCCTCATTTAAATTATCTACAATATACAATTTATAATAAATATATATATATTTTAATATACTAATTTCACACTATTATATAAAATAAATTATATTTTTGAAATTATATTTTAAATTATTTTTAAGAAATTGTTTATTTAAATTTTTAAAAAATAAAAATAGTTTATTCAAAAAATGATTTACTTGATTTTTAAAAAATAAATTTTTTTTGTTAAGCACAATTTTATAGATAAATTGAGTGTTAAATTATGTGAGATCCATTTAATAGAATATATAATAGATATTATTTTTAAAATTTAGTGTTTAATATATTGTTAATAAAAAATAAAAATAATTAAATATTAAATTAAAAAGAAAAAAAGAGAGAAAAATAAATTAAGTTAAATAGAAAATTAAATTGTTTAGATATTATAAAAATGCCAAATAGATAGGTGGGTTTAAGTAGATTGAGTCATCTCAGCAACAAAGGCTTGAATTGATGGGTTTCAAGCAATATTAAGGGTATTCCAAATACTCAAAAAATTATGAGTGACAATTGAAAAACACCTACAATTCCAAAGGTAAGTCATGTCTTAAGCCTAAAAACTTAGTTATCTCTACTTATTTGAAGCTGTAACAGCTGCCTATATCTATCTTCTCCATGCTACTAGTCTAACTTGGTTGGGAATAAGTAGTGTCGTGCGTCTACGATACTAACCTCACTAAATTGACGGAAAAACGAGTTTTAGAACTTTAAGAAGAAAAAAAAATCTATCTACATCTAAATAAAAATATATAGATGTAAAAAAACAAAAAAGTAAAAATCCAAAATATTTTAGTTTGTAGATATCTTTCATAAAAAATTTAGAGAACACTTTAATTGTAAATCTTTAGATTTTAATTTTTCTAATTAAATGTAATAATGTCCTCTTAGGCAACAACTATTAATGAAGGACAAGCCTCTTCTCATTCATTTGTTTTTAAAAGGTCCTGTAAGAGCCTCAGAATTGCTGGTTCGAGTTGGTTTGGTTAAGGAAGGCTTAATCCAAAGAGTTAAAAATTGTGTACTTTAGTGAGCCAATGCATAATAAGCTCATGACTCGTTTTCATATTTGCAAACATGGGTATCCTTTTAAAAAATAAAACAAATTGTTTTCATCTGATGAACAATACATGAAGGGAAAAACAAGGGTGAATTATCGGAAAGTCCCTGTAGTTTAGTGAAAGATGCGATTTCGTCCCGCTTTTAGAATGAGTTATGTAGTCCCTTGAGCTAACAACATTATCATTACCCTAATCTATCGAGTCATGTCGAGTGCAAAGCAGAAGATGTAGAAAGTTCTTGTTATATTCTGAACATATGGGAGACGTTCTTTTTGATCCATTCTTTTTGGTTTCTGTCCTTTGGCTTAAGCTGGTTGATTTCAAACCATAAGTCTGAATGTAATTTGTCGGCAAGTGTAGGATTTAATAGAAAGCATTTAGTAGATAAAAAGTTTTTGAATAGTAAAAAACTGACGAAAGTAACATGACTTTTAAGAAAAAGACGTAATAAATCCTATTTATTATCTACTGAAAAGATGCTAAATGTTGTATGGCCAAACAAGCTCATTTAAGATTTCAAACCTAATAAAAGGATTAATAATGTAAACATAACATAAATATCTCCAAATAAAAACATGACTTAGTGGCCTCACTATTGGAGGTTTTACACTATGTTACAAAATGAACTCTCTTCAGTTTCCAATGCATGAAGAACTTCGCTTTGATCAAGTGTTTAGACCTTCATTACCAAATGAAGCCACGGTCTTAGATTTCACTTGATCTGTGTTGAATGTGGCAACCAAACCATAAGCTTATTGCCACAAAACACAGTAAAAAAAACAAACTGATCAATTGATGCATGTTTATTTCCTATCTTTCGACACCACTTTTTTCCCTGATTTATACATGCGAATACAGCAGCAATAACACTTTGATCATAGCTTGATTTCTTTAGTATGAAACCACTTCCATTGATCTTGGCATTGGTGTTGCTGATGAGCTGAACTCGAGCCATGATCGCTTCAAGAAAGATTAAAACACAAAATTTTATATATCTCTGCATAATCAAAATTCTTTCAGATTTGTAATATGCTTTATATGTAATGAATGGACGAACCATTTCGATAGCCGTGTTTTTCCAGGCCTTCTCCATTTCTTCAAAGACAACATCAATGGTTGGACGTCCCTTGCTTGATTTTGCTACACATAGAATTGCAATTTGCAGAATTGCTTCAAAATCTGCCCTGTTAACCTTGCCGTTTAGTCCAGGATCTTCAAAATCGGAAACCGTACGCTTTCCGCTACTGACATCCTTAGCCTATACAGAAATTTGATACATCTTAGTGGTTACTACATTGTGATCATATAGAATGTATATAATTTGAAGCATACTGAGCCATACCTTTCTGGTCAGCTGTTCTCTAGCATCAAGATCAAGATCTATGACCTTTTGGCCGGATAAAAGTTGTAGAGCAACAATACCGAAACTGTAGATGTCACTAGCACATGTTAGCTTGGCAGTGATCATGTATTCTGGATCCATGTAACCTATGGTTCCTCTGACATCAGTAAACACTTTACTCTCTTTCAATCCCATCATCTTTGCCAGACCAAAGTCCGAGAGCTTCGGATCCAAATTATCGGTTAAAAGGATGTTTGTAAGCTGTACAGCAAACAGGATTGGATTATCCAAACAACAATCTTGATTGACACGGTCATATTTCTCTGTTGAGGTTACCGTAATGCACTCTACCTTAATACCTCTGTGAACAATGCACCCATCAACACGATGATGAAGGTATTTCAGCCCACTCGCGCAGTCCCTGAGGATCTTAACTCTTCTTTCCCATGTCAAAACTGTGTCTTTTCCTGAACATAGACGGGGAAAAAGAAAAGGTGCTTAAGAAATATGCAGGAAAAAGGCAAAGCAACCATCTTCTGGTTAGCATTTTGAAAGCAATAACTCTGTTTTTCTCTTGCATTGTCGTTTAAAGCGCGCCTATGGTGTGAACTTCATGCTCCCTTGAACATGCCCTGAGCCTGGCTGCACTTTAACAACACTAGCAGGACTATTTCCTGCTATTCAAAGTAAGAATGCCAAGCTAAAGGAGGAGACAATGCGACAATTTATAAAGGATCAGAGAAAATTACGTAGGAGATGTTGAGCTAAATTTCCGGCTGAACAATATTCGTAGACTAGATATCGGTCGCCACCATCGATGCAGCAACCAAAAAGACAAACAAGGTTCTGATGCCTGACCCTTGAAAGACCTTCAACTTCTCTTTGGAAAGAATCGGATGAGTTGCCTTTGTGTATGTGCTTGATGGCAACAACTTGTCCACTAGGTAATACACCTTTATAGACATGACCTGCACTCCCTCTTCCGAGGCTTTTTCTGTCACTGCCATAATTTATAGCATTCTCAATTTCTTCCTTGGTGAAACGGTAGAGGCCGGACCATCGGGCAATCTCTTTAGGGGGGAGAGCCTTACGAGGTTTGCTCTTACTCTTGTTCTTGCTGCTAGTGACATGTTTTACCAGAATAAGAACCAACAGCAATACAACCAAAGCTACGAAGGCTGCCATTACCCCTTTCACCACAGAATCTGTTGAGCTAAATAATTTATGTGAGTGTTCAAGTACTAATCTCAAAATGCCTCAACATAAACAATAAGCTAAAAAGGAGTTGATGGACTTACGTTTGAGCTTGTAATATCCATCATCTGTTCAAGAACATTGCAATAACTGTCAGAAAGGAATCCGAAAAATAAAGTAGTTATATATTACTTAACAGGTCTGAATATTATTAGTCTAAAGACTGTACAAGTCTTACCATATTCATCTAAAGCCAACAAACAACTGTAGAAATCATCAATTGAGGTGTGATTTTGCAGTTTTCCCGCTGCAACAGAAATAACAACTGCTACTGTACAAATTGGCATTTGAGGATCATCATCGCTCACTCCTAATCGATGAAATTGAGAATTCACTGCGTCAAATATTGCGCTGGTGCAGTTATTGCAGGCATCATCAAATGAAGTATTAAGCTTTGAACAAGCATTTAATGCAATCTTGTAAACCGGATCCTGCTGAATGGACGCCAGAGAAAAACTAGAGCACACGCTGCTTCCATTGTAAAGGTTATCAAAACCGCATAACAATGGTGAAACAGCGTTCTGCCTGAGGAATTTACCACTGCAATTCATCCATTGATTCTGTGGAAGGAAGATAGCACCGCTAGTGTTGGCTGCTTGCAGGGCTAAGTTCTTGGTCAGGACATTGAGGACGTTTTGACAACAAAGTGTTGTGCTGATGCCTCCCAGTGCGTTCAGTTTCTCTTGATGGCCTATGCACTCTCCAGTTGGTTCATAAGGGAACTCATTGAACGTTAAGACACAGCCTGCAAAGAAGTGACAGTTTGTTAATCATAGACTCATGGACTAATTATAACAAACTCTACTGCTGC
>CAODLS010365467.1:0-12533 GCA_948243855.1 Flueggea neowawraea
AGAATGGGTTGTGGCAATTATAATCCTACTTCTCGGTATTTCTTTGCAATAATTTTTACACAATTGAAAGTGCTGAATTAAAATGTATTGCGAAATGCAAATTACGGTATTATCTATCATAGTATGAGCAAATACCTTTAAGAGAAGCCAATTTTCCTATGAGAAACTCATCAGTGATTATTAAAAAAAATGGCAAACATGACATTTGAATAAAAGAATCAAAAGGTTCAACAGAGAGAAATTTCAAAGAGGTAACACAAAACAGTATATGTCAATCCACAACGCATTTTAACTAAAAACAACTCTGTGAAGACATAGACACTACTCAAAAAACGTCTTCATGAGTCCTTCTGTGACCTATTTGAAGAAATTTAGACCTCAAAATCAAAGCACTTCTGCTGCTAGAGATCACATCTGCGGCTGTACTCCGACTGTTTGGAAATGCAGTAATAGTTACTGGCATTCTTCTCATACGACTTCATAGCTCTTATTCATCTCCAAGCACTGCCCTTTCTCCATCAAATAATGCAGATGACCCTGCTGAATCCACTGAAACCACTAGCTCACTCCTCTGCTTCCTCAACTTACACAAGCTTGCTTGACTGATTCCCCTGCATCTCTTCACTTTCAGTTTCACCAAGTTGGGACATCCATTGATGAATGCTTCGATCCCAGAATCCGAAATGGGGCAGTTTTTCACGCAGAGCTTCTTCAAGGCGTGAAATTTAGATGCAATGTATGTAATTTCCGCATCCTTAACAGAGTCCGAGTTACAAAGCGCAAGCCTTTCGAGAGCCTGACAATTCAAAGAGAGGGCACTGAGGGTGGAAATGGTTATTGGGACACCCATTAATACAATCTCCTGCAACTGCGAGCATTTGCAGGCTATAAAAAATACTCCTTGATCACCAATAGTCCTGCTCCCAAACCTGCTCCACGCGTCGATATGTAGTTTCCGGAGCTTCTTACAGGAATTAGCGATGGCGGAGAGCCCATCATCTGTGCAATCACTTGACCGGTTGATGTAGAGAACTTGGAGCTCAGGGCAAGCTGAGGTTATGGCAGTTAAACCAGCATCCCCCATTTGCACATTCTCCATCTGAATCTCGGAAATGGCTGTAATTTTGTCCTTGAAAGTCTCTTCCATAACCCTGTCCCAATTACCAGAGCTTCTACAAACAATAAGGGTCTTCAATTTTTCACTACAAGAGGATAAAAGAGGAATGAAAAGCCGCGAGTTGTGAAGATCTTTGATGCAAAGCCGCTGTAACTCTATCTTGATCAACCCATTCTGTTTTTCTTTAACAACATTCTCATCATCATCAATGGTCAACAATAATGGATGGTTTTGCGAATCGAGCTTTAGCAGGCGCTTAAGAGTGAGATCTTGCAGAGAAGGGCAGTTACAGAGGAGAGAATTAATACCTTTAGCACCAAAACCACAAGAAGCAAAAGAGAGTTTGGTAAGAAACTGGGGGCGATGAAGCGCGAACGCGCGTAATCCATCGTCAGAAACATCAACACAGCCTTCGAGTTTAAGCTTCTTTAGGGAAACAAGAAGTGCAGGAATCTGAGCGAGGCCATCATCGCCAATGCTGACGAGCTTTCGCGAGCATTTCAGAGACAGAACAGAAACCAAACTGAAACGTGAGAGTAAAGCCGGGAGAGAAGGGGCCATCTCGGAAGGAGCAAGCAAGACAAGGTGGTTTCTGGACTTGGAATCTATTAGACACCATCGTTTGCAAACGAAAGAACAAGTGTTCCTGTCTTGGCAACTTAGTTTTCCGAACAGGGTGGCTAAGCATTCATCAGGTAAGCACAAAGGTAAGGTCGTTCTTGCAAGTGATGATGGAATGTGTGTTGATTTGGTTGGAGATTTCATTGGTGCATGAGGTTGCAGAGCAAGAGGAAGAGCCTTGCCCCTTCCCTCTTTTCTTTCTTTGCTTCTCTTTGGTGGGAGTATTCTTTTTTTTACCCAAAAAAATGGAGTTGGAGACGATCAGTAGATAGCGTACCCTGCTGGTGGAAGTATTCAAGTATTCATTATATCAACGCAACAACAACATGATAGAAATGATAATGGTAAAGATATCACATTTGATATGTTTAGCAATGTTGTAAGTAGCATATTTCGTATCTATTTTCTTTCTTTTTTTTCTCCATAATGCTAGTCATTTATTTCTACTTTTTACTTCCTAATTATTATTAATCATGATAAAACCTATAAAACCTTCTAACTAGCCCAACATGTGTAGTAAATTGAGAAGTAATTTCTAATGAGTTGGTCTTTAGAAGAAAATGACCTGGACACACTGACAGTAGTGAACCTAATCACGACTTTTTAGAAAGAATGACAACCGTTTTAAACCCATAACCTAGCATTCTAATAAGTTAAAATTCCGAAACTTGATTCAAAAAATATGAGATTACAGCCAATCCCTTTATAAAAAAAAAAAAAAGAATTTTATTATTTTTTTTTAGAATTGTATAGTAGAAAAGAAAATGGTAGAGGTACTGGATAGCAAAAATACAAAAAGGAGGTGGGGAGGATGGATGGGAGTATTTTGGAATGATTTAGACAAACAGATTGTGCCAGCGAAGTTGGGTAATGAGGTTTTTGGGTTTTGGAGTTGTCGTAAAGTGGAATTGACGAGAGAGACGGGAACACCCGTGGTCTGTAGCGCAACTTTTACGTTCAAAACTGTGGGGTCTTTCTTTTTCTCATACTACTTGTAATTTAGGATTTTTGAAGTCGTTCTGTAGGACGTCTGCTCAACATTTTGATTGTTATTTTATTAAATTCTCTATTTCTTAACCTCTCAGCTTTTTCATCCGTAACTCATAGACTACTTTAAGTGTTATGTGGGACGTTTACTCAGTTTTTTACTAAACACAATTTTATTTTAATCCCCAACTCTTATTTACTACTTCATTTAATATTTTCTAACCAAATTTATTTAAAATAAAAAGTGTTCATTCAAATAAAAATAATTCATTAAAATAAAAATATTATATTAAAATAAAAAATACATTAAAATTCAAAATACATTAAAATAAAGTTCATAATTTCTTAAAATAAAATAATAATACATGAAAATAAAATTCGGTATTATTCTTCACGATTGTTCCATAGATACTCTACCAAATCCGCTCGGAGACAATAATGTTGCTCATGATCACGAATATCGGTGAACCTTTGGATATACATTGCAAAGTCGGATTGGCCTCCCTGTGATGCATTCGTTTAATGGTCGTCTCTTTCTCCTGTCCAATTTGTCATCATTATAGGTGTGATTTTCAGAAAAATAGTCATGAACTAACCGTTCGAGACCACTCACGCGGTCTCGGTTAATATAGCGTCTTGGTCTTTTTTCACGGTGTCGGCTGGAGGATTCATTATATAGTATGATTTGTTGTACTAATTTCAACATATCTTCTTCAGCAGGATCATTCCAAATAAATTGCTTGAAATTATCTCGAATTTTTTTGTACTCTTCGTCATCAGAAGAGGAGGAAATATTTGCAAGTACAAATTCTTCCATTGTTTTATTTTTGTTGTTTGAAAAATAATCAGAAAAATCGTTGGGATCCATTGAAAAAATATTTGGAGAGAAATTTTAAGAGTTGAGAGAGTTTGAGGGAGAGAAATAGGTGTTTGAAGTAAAAAAATGATAGAAAAAATATGTTTAGAGGGTATTTATAGGAAAATTGGTAAAACTAACCGTTATGGACCAAAAAGATAATTTTTCGGCCCCCAACGGTACTCTAACGGTAATATTACCATTTGAGTAAATCTGATCGTTGGTTCAATCAGATCTAACGGTCAGATTTAAATATTTTTTTTTTGAAAAAGTAAATGTCAAGCGCGCCTGACAAATGTTGTCCGTCCTCCTATCGAACCGGGACACAATAACACATTCCAGTCTGAGTGGCTAGTAACGGTTTGTGGGCAGCCTAAGCTCTTATGTTGTCTGCTTCTTTCCCTGACATGTTTATGTCTCCGTTTTTAACTTTTTACTTTGGCTTTGATGATGCTCATCGGAGAAAGTACTAGTTCATTTTTATTGATATATTAAGTAAAGGAAACACATACTGCTACTTTAGCAATTAGCAGACATTTTCAATGTCTTGTCTTGTGCGTGTATAGGCAAGCTGATTAGGTAACAAAGAAGGCATATTAAAACTTTCTAATCCCAATTTTCAGTGTTTCTTCACTTGCATAACATATTTAAAATTTAATGAAGATATATCTCACATTACGTAAACTGATTTTCCTTAAACGAGCCCATGCGTTTTAAAAAACACAATCTCGCATGCATCCATGTTTTACCTTTTCTTGTTGGGCAAAGCACAAAAATACAAAAAAAAAAAAAGCCTCAATTTCACAAATGAGACAATATTGAAAACTATTATCGAAATAGAACCACCGAAAAATATTATTTCACAAGAACCACTATTTGATTTCTTTTTTATCGCACGTCAAAAAATTAACCGCATGTTGATCATGCGCCAGAAAATTTGACCATGTGCAAAAAATAAATACAAAACGAGAACAAATTATTCTCAGTATTGCATATACGAAAATAAGTATAAAACAAGTACAAATAAAACACAAAATGAGTATCAACCAAACAAAAATTGAGTACATTGCAACAAAATGCATACAAAATGAGTACAAAAATGAGCACAAGACAACAAAATATTAGTACAAATTGAGTACAATACAAAATAATTTGAAAAGCCATTTTAATTTTTTTCTTATTCAGTAAAATTACAAGTGCAAAATGAGTATATCATCAACAAATGGTTACAAAGAGAGTACAAAAATGGGTACGAAACAAAAAGGTTAAAATAATTATTTTTAATTTGTTATGTTATTTGGTAAAATTACAGTAAAAAACGAGTACAACACCAACAAATACTTACAAAAAGAGTACAAGAATGGTTGGTGCTTGTTCCTTTTACTTCGACCATAGCATTATTGCCTAAATACGTCCATCTTGCTCCACTTGGAATTCTACGAAATTCCACAAAAACGGCTCGGTCCCTTGCTACATGGTTTGTGGCTCTTAAGTCTGCAGTCCACAAAAGATTGGATTCAGTTAAGAGTACGGGACTCAAAACACAAACACTGATAGAAAAGGCATAAAAGGATTCTTCCTTCTTTGGCTCGGTACAAACATGAGCAAAATGCCCCTTTTTTTCCAATATTGTAGTATTTGCCCCTTGACTTGTTCTTCTTCTTGGAATGATTCTGATAAGCTGGTCCTTTACCTTTATCTTAATGATTATTGGATGAACCAGATTGATCACCATTGCGTTTCTTATGAACCTTCTTCCCCTCATTATAATAACCACCACTGAACTTCCGCTTTGTTTCGGGAGCCTTGATTAGATTTTGAGCTATTGAAGAACATAGCCTCTCCCGAACTAGAGCCAATCGCATACACCTGGGAATTAACCACAAAGACTTCAATGCAGTCCTCCTTTAGTTCCAAACAGTTTGCAACATCATCGAGAGTCTTAATACTCTTAATATGGGTCAGCTTCACTTTCATGTGTTCCAATTATAAGGCAAAGACCGAATAACAGCCTGAACTTATTGCTCATCAGTCAATAAGTGACCAACCTCATGCAATTCACTTATCATTTTCGTCATTTCTCTAATATGTTGACTCATATTGTGGTTTGGTCACTTCTTATAAGTATCAGACCTTATAGTCAGCTATCTCAGTCTAGCTAAGTTGGTCACACCAAAGTTCGGCTTGAGACAATCCAAAAAATCCTAAGCATATTCAACCTTCTTGTACTCACATAGTAAATCTGTCTCTATACAACAAAGCAACGTAATGTGAGCACTGGAGTTTTTCTTCTTCTAGGCCATGTAAGCCTCAAGATCATGATGATATTGTGCAGTACTTCCATCCTCGGGTTGTTCCATGATACAGTTTAGAGCCTTAAAGACCTCTTGTTCCTTAAGTACACAACGAACTTTCACACTCCATGTCTCATAATTGTCACCAGTCAATTTCTCACCCTTATTGATGTCGACGACAATACTCTTAAAGGAAGCCATTAATCTTGATAAAAGAAACTGTACATTAGACATCACACGAAATAAATGTCATCTTACATATTATCATTTTGTCACATTTTGAAATTGTTTCATGATAACTATGCACATAAAATAGAATAGAGATCTCACTATGTTCCTAATCATACTCACATTCTATGTATATAATTATCACTATCTCAAATTTTTCGTGAAAATTTCTAAAGTCTAAAGTAATCACCTTTATACCTTTAAAACTCCCACTAGAATAAAATGCATTTATTTAATCGACGCCGCGTCATAAAAATCTTACACTAAGTAAATAACGTGATCAATATAGTAGTGAAATTTAAACATCACATACTACAAACCATGCACTAAGTAGAAAATGGGAACAATTAAATAGAAAATTCAAACATGTCATTCATTGACTAAAGCAGTTGCATGTGATCAAAACATGTCCAAGTAGCATAACATAAAGTTGGATAACTTAAGATAGCATCCAAGTTTCACAAAGAAGCAACAGCACGTGCCTCAAACAAAGATACAATGAACATAATCATAAAAATGAAGTCAACGTGGAATCGAAAGTTCCATTTGCTCCATATCAATAAAGCTATCAACAACCATGTCGAGAATATCTCTCGCATGCTCAAGTGGTAGCCCAATCCTATGAAGTAGTATCGTCACGACCCGAGATCGGACCATGACCGGCGTACAAGGCGAGGCGAACCGAACCATAGGCCCGATCCATCCCGAACAAGCCTCGAATAATCATAACATCTACCCAATTCATTTTACTAATTCAGTTATTAACCAATGGAATAAACATAGGATAAGAAAAACATTTCATAAATATATAAATATCAAGTATAACAAACTATAATTACTTTATCAAAATGAGCATAAAACTATTTGTAAGTAAATTCAGGTGACAAAATAACAATCTATACACAATAACCTACTAGCATCCCAGTGTGGAGCTCTAATACAAAAAATACAAAGATCTTGAACAAAAGGGCACTCACCAACTAAAATATGGTTCCTCATTGAGCGCAGGTTGTCAGACAAATGCTAGAAACAAAAGACCTGAAATGTCTAAGCCATAAAAGAGGGTGAGAGACAACACTCTAGAGTGACTTCAGATCCTCACGTAAATCATTTTGAAAACAGTTTCAAAAATTCTACATACACGTATATACATATATGACATTAATATACATGCATATATATACTAATATTAATTGAAAACATTTCTCAAAATAGTTCACATAGATGGAAAACAGTATGCAGTCAAACTTATTATTTTTTTGCCAAAATAATTATTATATCAGAGAATCAGACAATGGACCAAAATTAGACAAAAACAGAATCATATGTGGACTACTACCACCAGAAAATAAATCATGTGTGTTTGTCCAGACACACGGGTTACTATTTTACCCTGGTAACTAGACATTGACTAAACATTGGTATACCAAATGTTACGTTACCCCGTAGCATAGGTGTCCCGAGTCAGAATAATTTAAACAGATACATTATTATACAAACAAGCATGCAAAGCATACGATTAATTACAAAAAATATAATTAATTTCAAAACAGATTACTTATTCAAGAATCTCACATTCATCATATTTTAGGATTTACCAATCCTTTAATTAGTCTAGTTTAAGTAGTAAAATCGGAGCACAACAAAAACAATATAAGTTCAAAAAACACAACCTATGTGCCTATAATGACATCTAACTCACCTGGATGTCAGATTAGAAGATCTAGTCGTGCACCGCTGGTGGATGGCTGGTCACTTCAGCAAGTACACGAAACTGAAAGCAAACAAATCATAATAGAATCAAATACTGTAACTATGACAATCCTACAATGTATGGAATGCAGATGCGTGTCCTAAACCTATAAAGACGTCGAAAATCCTATTTCGATTGAATATTCAACCCTCTCGTCAATAATCGAACGTTTCGTAAAATTACAATCTAGTCCCTCAACTTTTAACAGTTACACTTTAGTCCACAGGGTCTCCACAATTTATAAATCAATCCCTAAAATTTTTAAAAATTACCAATCAGTCCTCCAAATATTTTATATTAACATTTTAGATCCCAAACAAATGGAAATTTACATTCTAGTCACTATAATAGAAATGTTATCAAAAACACCCCAAATTCGTATAAGCCTAAGCAATCCGATCCAAATCACCTAAATCATCTCCAAACATGTTCAATCATATGAATCAACACTTCATTTATTCAATAGAACCATTTATCATCAAAATTCCTAAATTCTCTACACCAAATCCTAACCTACACCAAATCCTCTTCAATCTTAAAAACCCAACTCAAATTCATTCATTTTCGTGCTAAAATCCGAAACCTAGCTCAAAATGTCACCCAACCACATTCTAGCTAAAACAACAACCTAAATGAATTCCTGCAAGAATGGAACAAATAAGCAAGTTATGAGTGTAATCTTACCTCAAAATGTTAAAGGAATTGATGGAGAGGCAAAGAAAGATGAAGAGGAGTCGGTTTTGGAGTGGAAAAGGTGGTTGAAGTGAGTAAATGATGGACCAAAATCGGGTGAAGGGTATTTATGAACCTTCTCACCAAAACGCGTTGTTTTACTTATTTCTAAAGCATAATGTATGTTATAATTGTTGGTCTCAATAATGACACTCCAATAAGGGGGTGAATTGGATTTTGAGCAAGTTTAAAACCATGTTGAAAATCTTTTGCAAATCAAAACAAGTAACAAAGTTTTTCAAGTTCTTTTGAATACAAAACAAAATATCAATAAGGAAGCAACTCAAATCCAATCCACACACAATATAAACTAAGTGCAAAGCAAAGTAAATAAGTTGAGGTAAGAGAAAACAAATCTAATTTGTAGTAGTTTGGTCCTCCTTGATCTATGTCCACTCCTCGAGCACCCCTTAAGAATTTCAATCCACTATCTCCTCGCTTTTGGGTGGAGGAAAACCGTTTACACCTCTTGTTTTTACGAGCTCAACAAGAAAACCGTTACTCTCTAGTTTTGTAGGAAACAAACTAAGAAACCTACACTCTCTTGTTTTTCCAAGGAACCAAAATAAAGAAAACCTCCAACCCTTGTTTTTTTAAGCCTCAACAAGAAAACCTATCTAACCCTTAATAAAAAAAAATTGATTGTTACAAGCTGTATTCACAAAACACAAAATTAATTTTTAACCAACACAAGAATAATAGCAAGTGAAAATATCAAGATTGGGTGAAATGTAGAAATGTAGATGAGAGAAATTGAAGTAGCAAAGTTTACCAAATGTTTCTCATACTCTTATTAGTCTATTTATAGACACTCTGTGAAAAATAGTCGTTGCAAGTCTCAAAGTTACCGTTGTGAGTAAGTTGTAAAATCTGATTTTTATTGACGTCACCTCTGTTGCGTGCATTGACACCCATTTTACGTGCCTACTCTGAAATTCAATTTTTATTGTCCTTCAGAAAAGTGCTTCTACACGCTTAGAACCATCACTACGTGCGTATGATTCTTCTGCTGCGTGCTTAGACTCATCTCATAACATGTGTTATCGACTTTCAAGATTTCACCTTTGATTCTCTATGTCAGCTTTGCCAGGAATATTTTAATTTCAAGGAGTGTATAATGGTTTTGTTAGAGCTTTGTGATTATGCACGTCTACGTGCATAGCACCCTGGTAACGTGCGTAGAAGACTTCTAATCAAAGTTCACACCTTTAATATTCTGCATGTGCAAGCCATTCTGTGTGCATAAAGATCATCACTTCAAAGTTTGCACCTTTGAACTTCTACGTGCTTAGTCGATCACTTCTGCATGCTTAGAAGAACTTCTAATACTTTCAGCCTCTAGAGTGCACACTTTTACGTGCATTATGCTCAAGTATGTGCGTAGGATCTTTAGACGCTAATGCACAGGAGACACGTGCATTAATCTCCACTTGCTCAACCCATCTTCACCAAACTTACGTGTGTAGGCATAGCACTACGTGCACAATTTTGAACATTCACAGAATTCACACCTTTACACCTTTTTCATGGATATTTTGTGGACATCATCATTAAAATCGAACTCAACAATAATATTCACTATGTACGCCATGGGCACATAATGTACGTTATAGAACACCCATCGTACGTTATCTGGCTCAAAAATGTGTCCAGTAGCTTCTATTTCGATTTTGGCATGATCAATGTACATCATGCTAACCGTAACGTACATTATGGCCTCACAACATATGTAGTGCATTGCCTAACATACGTTATCTGTATTTCTAGATAACGTACATTTGCCAAAGTGGGAACGGACGTTGGCCCTTCTGCAGCTTGCCTCATCGACCTCGTTTGATAATGTTCAAGCATCGGATCATGAAATACCATCATTAACCACCCTCCACCATCTAATCATCATCTCAAACACTAAAAGATCTAATCAAAATCGAATGAGGTATTAAAGAAGGTCTTATCAGAATTGGGCGAGGTGTTCCAAACATAGTGTTTGTTAGATCATGGGTGATCAACATTTAGATCCTTTTATGTTTTGATGATGAACAAAATTGATTTGGATTCTTGAGCATTTAAACATGTTTGATATCGTCTCACTCGAGTAAATCAATGCATCACTCGAGTAAGAAAGAGTTCCAGGTGCTACAGTGTTAACAAAGAAATATCACTCCAGTAATAAAAAACTATCACTCGAGTTAGGTAATATCACTCGATTAATAAAGAAATATTACTCGAGTAATACATGCATCAGATCACTCGAGTAAAGCACCATCCCAGAATGATACAACAGAAAGAAATGCACTCCAACGGTCATATTTTTATCACCGACGGTCATATTGAATGGAATGGCTATACATCAAGAGAATGTAGAAATGATGTGGAACAACATATGCAGCCTTACTGCTAATACTTCTATCAATTCCAACCAAGAAAAACACCAAATCAAGGTAGAGATCAAGATTCAAGAATCAATCTCGTACATTCAACTCTAGCATAGAGTTTCATTGTTTTGTAAACAGATTATAAACACTTTAAGAGTGTGAGAAAGGTTTGTTGTAAGCCTATAGAAAACAACATTGTGTGAACCTAAGGAAAACAACATTGTGTATTGGCTTTGTTGGATTGAGCCGCAGTCAATCACCGTTATAGTGGAAATCCTAAGTGGTGAGACTTAGGTAGTGGACGTAGGCAAGGTTGGCCGAACCACTCTAAATTACGGTGTTGTTTTTCTCTCTTCACTTCAACTTGCTTCCGCTTTCCAAACTTAACCAAGGCATCCCCAAGAAAATTGTCCAACAATATACACAAGGCTCATCTTCATTTTTGCTAAAACCAAATTCTTTAATTCCTCATCAAAACGAAGATTCCAGCTCTGTGAAACTTGCTTCAATCCATAAATGGATCTTTGAAGCTTACACACCTTATTAGGATGTTTAGGATCAACAAAACCCTCTTACTGTGTCATGTGTACATCCTCGAGTAAGTTTCCATTAAGAAACATTGTTTTGAAATCCATTTTCCAAATCTCATAATCGTAGTGTGCAGCAATGGCAAGAAGAATCCTAATTGACTTGAGCATAACGACTGGGAAAAAAGAATCTCATGATCGTTGATATGTGAGGGAAAGGTTGTCAGGTCTGCAGTCTACACACATAGGAGCTTCTTCTATGCACGTAGTACTAGGTCAATGTGCGTAAAAGAAGGTTCAACGCACGTAGATGGGCCTTTTCTGTGGTCATTAAATGAAATGTCACGTTTCAGTTCTAAGGTTCTATAAATATACCCACCTACGGCTCTTCTGTCATAACACTCCTCAATCATTGAAATCACTCTCTCAACTACTCCTCTGCACTTGCAATCACTCCTCAGCACTTCCATTATGATTCTGAAGGTAAGAATCGTTCTTTGATCTCTTATTTCCGTCATCTCACCTCATCTTGGTTCATCTAGGGTTTTGAACGGATTTTGAGGTTTTGTTCAGATCTTCTTTTTCTGTTGTAAGGAAGTTAAATATGGGTAGATTAAGTTGGGTTAAGGTTGTAACCACATGATTCTAGCTTCGGTTCCAATGGTTTCATGTTTGAACGAAACGGGTTTGATCCGAGCTAGGGTTCCGAATTCTGGTAGATTTCTCATCAGATCTGGAGTTGTATATGATGTATTATGATAGATAGATGTTAGAAATACATAGATCTGACATTGGGTGTCAAGATTTGATGATTTGTGTCGAGTGGGCAAGAACTCCGAATTTGGGGATTTGGATTCTTGACAATTTTGAAGTTGTTTGTAGTATCTGAGGCTAGATCTTTGCTTGAGAGGCTGATTGCAGCCAGTTTGAGTTTTTGATCGATCGGGTATAGATCAAAATGAGAGTTTGGGTATTTTGGGCATAAGTTCTCGATGTCATCGAGAGTTAGTCAGCATTTGCATACACATACATGCATTGGTACC
>CAODLS010365511.1:0-17454 GCA_948243855.1 Flueggea neowawraea
AGACGAAATTCTGGGTTTCGTGAACAGTGCAGTCGAAGAAAGAAGATGAATGTCTGATTGGTTTGGTCGGTCAGGTCGGATGGGTTTTAAAAACCCAAACTCGAAACGACACGTCGTTTCGCATTAGTGTCTGCTGCCACGCAAGCAAACGACACGCGAAGGCAACGAACGACAGGGCTCGACGACGCGTCACTTGGTCTTTCGCGTGAACGCACGGTCGTCCATCATCAAACAACTCGTCGTTTGACGACGATTCAAACATGCGGACGGACGACAAGAACACATGCACGAATGACAGCTCCAATAGCAATGAATGAAACACCGTTTTTGATCCAACGACACACCGTTTTGGACATCAACAACAGACGACCGGTCGTTCGATCTTCATTTTCAGAATTTAAAATTTCAGTTTCCCGCCATTTTCACTTATCCAAAACATTTCCAAATCACTCCTAACCTTCATTAATCACCCAATTAACATCAAAAATATAAAATTAACTCTTCAATCACCAAAAATTAAAATTAAAATTTTTACCCAAATTTATTTAAAATAATTATCCAAAAATAATTATTCCAAAAATAATTATCCACCAATAATTATTCAAAATAATTACTCAAAATATAATTATCCAAAAATACTTATGAAAATTATTTGGGGTATTATATTCTTCCCTCCTCAAAAGAAATTCGTCCTCGAATTTCCAAAAGATTCAGATGAAAAGAAAGATCATAGAGATTTACCAAAATCACCAATACAACTAGAATTTCAATCTAGTCATACGTCCAAAGTCCAATTCGAAAATCAAAACGAAGTCTCCAAATCAGAATGATCCCAAAATTATCATTATATCCACCCACGTAGAGTGCAACCAACACCCTACTAGTATGCTAACTCTATCGCACCAAGATAAGCAAACTAAGATAGAGACTAAACAACTATGCAAAAACAAAATAGAAGATACCAAAGAATATGTATACAGAATCAATGAATGCTGACTTACAAATTGTCAAAATCAGACAAATGTGGATATCCATATGCATCCAACAAAGCAACAACATAGGGTGTTCAAACCCAAATATGCAAAACACTATTGACATTCAAAAATGTCCAGAAATAAAGGCAGAAAATACGAGAAAATGCATATGCAGAGAAAGTCGATAAATACTTAAGCATTATGGAAACCAACAATCGCCATATCCACTGATGGCTCAACAAAGAACAATTTGGGTCTTACCCCAATTAACAGCAGAATTGGATCATAAAACAAACATGAGACAACATTCTCAAGGAACAAATTACGAAGTTGCAAAATACCCAAAGGTATAGATGAACAAGGAACATATCTATAAAGTTTAGAGAATCACATGTCAGAAGAACAAACATCAGACATTGGTTAGAGAACTTTAGAAGCCTTAACAATTACACAAATAGGCAGAGCAGAAAGGAACACTAATAGTGTTCAGTAGAACAATAAGAATGCAATTTCCACCGAATTCCTCACAGAATGTCTACTAACCGGAGATAACAAAATGTATATTGTCATAAACAAGGCTATAGGAAATGCATATCAACATATGTCATGTTCAGAAGATCCAAACACAAAAGTATACAAGGATGAACAGAGGTACAAGAGAATCTATGCCGAAATGCGCAAAAGTTCGCAAAATTCCAAAGAAATACTTGTGCAAAAGTACAAAGGTAGAAGAAATACCAGAGTTAGGACATTTAACTATCGCATACCCTGGCTGCTTACAAAGATAATAGTGGCTCTTAAATCGGCCACACTGCCCAAACTGGCTACTAGAATTGATTACATGTACAACTGGTATAACGATTGGAGCAACTATTGTTGGTTGACCTCCGGCTACCTAACGATAAAGAATCGTTCAGTACTTTCAAAGATGTGAGCAAACGCTCATCCATATCTAACTGAACCACTATCGGTGATTAAGACTGAGGATTTGAAATCGCAACCTCCGGCATATCACGCGAACCATCCTGATCCACAACAAAATGGCTGGCGGATCTGGTGAATCGTCGCCTAGCGGCCTCTCAAACTTCTCTATGGATAATTATTTTTGGAATAATTATTTTAAATAAATTTGGGTAAAAATTTGAATTTTTATTTTTTGTGATTGAAGAGTTAATTTTATGTTTTTTATGTTAATTGGGTGATTGATGAAGGTTGGGAGTGATTTGGAAGTGTTTTGAATAAGTGAAAATGGTGGGAAATTTGAAATTTAAATCTGGAAATTTGAGACTGAGCGATCGGTCGTCTGTCAATAATGTCCAAAATGGCGTGTCGTTGGGTAGCAAGCGACATGTAGTTCATCGCTGTTGGAGCTGTCATTGGTGAGTGTGTTCGTGTCGTCCGTCCGTATGTTTTGAATCGTCGTCAAACGACGAGTCGTTTGATGATGGACGACTGCGCGTTCACGCGAGAAACCAAGCGACGCGTCGTAGAGCCCTGTCGTTCGTCGCCTCTGTGTGTCATCTGCGTGTGTGTCGTTTGTCACTGAAGTGAAACGATATGTCGTTTTGAGTTTGGGTTTTTAAAACCCAGCCGACCCGACCGACCAAACCAACCCGACATTCATCATCTTTCTTCGGCTGCAATGTTCACGAAACCCAGAATTTTGTCTCTCTCTCTTCAGGACTCCCCCTCTCTCTTCGTTCCTCTTCCATTCCCACACCAAGATAAGGTGATTTTCTCTTTCTCTATCCTATTTTTTCTTGGTTTCATGGTTAAACCGATTGGTTTTTGTGGGTTTCGGTTTTGGCCAAAAATTGAATTTTGGGTTCGGATTTCTTCGTATTTTAGGCTGGATTTGAGTTGGTTTTTGTTGTATAATGATAGATTGATGTTGAAAATGTATGATTCTAGCTTTAAAATGATGATTGGATGATTTTTCATTGATGAACAATTTTTGGTCCGAAATTTGATTTTTGGTTTCAATTGATTGTGAGGTTCTGGGTGTAAACTGAGGCTAGATTTAGGTTTAATGGACTGAATAGAGTTGATTGGAACCATTGTGAACATCGGGTTTCACTTGGTTCGGGATCTGGGGCATTTTTGAAAATAATTTTTTCGTCGCAAGGACTAAACTGAAAAAATTCTGATTTTCTGGAAAAAAATTGGAGGAATGTGTCTGATATATGACATGAGGGTCGGATTTTCAATTTTGGAAAAATATGGTATATATTTGTAATTTTCGTAAATTATGCGTAATTATGAAATTTTGATAAATTTGAGGTTTTATTTGTAAATTGAGTTATTTGGAGGATTTAATTATAAATTCTAAAATTTTTGGGGTAATTATATGTTTCCAGAATATTTGGGAATTAATTATTAAGTTTCGAAGTTTTAGGGACTAAAGTGTAATTTTACAAAAGTAGGGGACTAATTCGTAATTTTACACTAATTTTGATTTTTGGGCCGTGAGTGATAGATCTTCTATCGAAATAAGATTTCTGACGCCAATGGAATCCGAGTCTGTATTTGCACTTCATATATGTTCTGCATTGCCACAATCACTGTATTTGATATGTTTATAAATATTTGTCTCAGCTCTGTTCCGTTCCCGAGGCGACCAGTCATTCACCAGTGGACCATGATCGGATTATTAGCTCGGTGTCCAGGTGAGTGGATGACAGCTTCAGACACATAGGTTGTGTCTCTTCCACTTATATGTGCTTTTGATTTGCTATCATCATAGCATGTAAATTGGACTAATTTAAGGATTGGTTAAATTAAATAATTTGGATTATGTGAATAAAGATTCACATCTTTGTTTTTGGAAAAAAAAATTACACATATATTTGTATATATGTTTCTACTGATTTTGATGTTGATTGCATGCTATGTTTTTGGATAGTATAGATTTGAATGGAGATTTAAACTCTGTTTTTGGTAAATTGATATATACATAACTATATATCATCTCTCTCTATTTTGGTTTCTGACCTGTAAGTTTGGTTTTATGTACTCTATCTTGGAAGTTTGACATGTTTTTCTATAAATGGTATTTGACTAGATTTTTGAATATCTTTTCGAAAGAAAGATTATGTTTCTAAATATATATATATATTTATATATATTTGGATTATGGAATTGATTTGGAAGATGATCTATATACGCTATATCGTATATATATGATTTATTTTGATATGCTCGGTCACATGACCGTTATGTTTTTTATTTAAATATAATATGTATAATGTTTTGGAGACGGGACACCTATGCTACGGGGTACGTAGCCTTTGGTATACCAATTCATGTTATGGCCTAGCTATCAGGGCAGACGATAACCATATTGTCCTGATCAGACACATGATTGGATTATGGATTAGTGGCAGAGTCCACAATCATTACACTGTGGTTGAGTGACCCGGATCTCACCACACTATGTTTATGGTCCCTATCCGTGATATATGTTTTTGACTGCGGTATTTATGAAATATGTTTTGATTTTTAACAGTGGTGAGGCAAACCTCAACTAAGGGTGATGGTGGGGAAAACCTCATAATTTAAGTTTAGGTGAATCCCACATCTGCATGTTGAGTATAGGCAAATCCCACACTGATAAGATATGATTTTGAAAATAATACTATTAGTATTATGATGCCTACAAGGCAAAGTTTTGATTATGAGGTTTTGAGAAAAAAAAATTATAAAGGTTTTGAGTTCTGTAAAGAATTCAATGTTCACCTAAGTATGATAAATTCGAGGATTTTATTGATAATTACAGGAATTTCAGGATACGAACACCTTAGGATTGGTTCACGATCACTCATAAGGAATTAATTGAGCGGAATACATATGAGGAAAATAATTGACATGTCTGGTGATTGTAAATGGAAATTTTGAATTAATACGGGAATTATGATCTTGGATGACTAGAATTGGGATTAGTGTGGCAGCGTGATGGATGATGAAAATTGTAAGTGTTCGAGGAACAAGTACAATCATTGGATATATTCATTAGTTGAGGAAACGAAATTAAGGCTCTCGGGTGTTGACAGGTTGTCATAACAAGATTATCAGGGTAAGAGAATTCTACGGTGACTTAAATACAACCAGTACGAGGAATTGCTTGACAACTATGATATACTTGGAGACGATAAATATTAGCATCTCTGGGTGTTTGATTTTATTACATAATATATTTATGGATTTGATTATTTTGAGTTTGGAAGGCTTTGAATGTAGTATACTTAAGTCGGTATGGACTATGATAAGAATCGAGAAAGGAATTTGTATGACTATAGTTTGGGAGACTATGCGATATGTGATCTTTGTACATTAGCAAAGGATATGGGATTGATTTGGCATGATATTGGAATTCAGTGGTTTTGGAAAAGGAAATAATGTGATAGAGCGGTTAAGGATATTATATGATATGGATGATATCAAACACTATGATAGAGTTTGGTGCATACGGCGTAAGTCTAGGTTTATGTAAGCCATTTCGGGTTGAATGCTGATAAGATATGGATTTGGAGATTTTGCAATTTTGTATCAGTAAGTATTGATGGAAGAGAAAATATTCAGTGTAATAAGAACGGTTTGAAAACATTTGAGGTTGTTTGGCCCTTCTGGACTACTCTAGCATATGTTGTCATTTGGTTTACAATGTTTATCATGGAGTCTTTGGTCAATAAGTATTATGGTTCGCATGCATACAATAATAATTATTTATTTACTTAGTTCATGCACAGTATCTATGTATTGGCATACATTAGAGTTGGTTAGACCCTGGTTTATTGTTCCTTTTCTGTGAAAGAGGGATTGTACCCTTCGAAGATATGTTAGAAATCTCGTATCACTCTGAGTATGTGGGAAGAAGATTTCTTATTAATCTTACTTCTCTTTTTTTTTTTTTGTGTTTGAGGCTCAATTAGAATGGTGTAAAATATGAGGATGTAAGGATAATGAAAAGAATTTTGAGATGGCTCAATTTGATGTACTACTCGGGATTTCAGTAAGAATTAGCAAGAATGTGATATATGTTCATATATGAGTGGAATACTTTTGGAGTCTGAATTGTGAGGTAAATACCATGAATGGAGCATAAATTGTAATTCAAGAATAGAAATCGAGCTCTTACATGAGTATTTTGTCTAAACAGAATATTTAAAGGAAATATTCTCAACACGAATTTGGTAATGTTCGAGGTGATAGTTAAGATAAGAGTCTGTGTAATTCAGGAACCATGGTTGTTTTGAGATAAATATATCTTAACTGGGTTAGGACACATTCGATCCATGCTTTGGTCTGAGTTATTAATGATAGGAGATAGAAGTACAAAATTGATTAACAATATTTTGGTAGTTAGTGTTTGGAGTTTGATCATTCCAATGAAGGAATCAATCTGATAGGGCGATATTTTGGTGTTATGGATAGCATGATATGCATTATGTAGTTAACAAAAATCTATGTATGATATATGGTAAATAAAGGATGATAATATGCGTATTAGTCAAACAGCCTAAAGGATAAGCATGGAAGCATGGTTTATAATTGGTAACCTGGTAATGATTACGGTAAGATTATTCCAATTATTGATATCTTGTTTGGAGTTGAACGTCTTTGGTAAGAACTATGTAAGCATGAAGGTAATACATTAATTGCTGGGTAAGACTTAAGGAATGAGGTTAAACTCGATTAGTAAATAACTGAAGGTGGAATAATTATAAAGTGCTATATTTGATCGTACGATATGAGTTGGTTTTTTAATTTTAGATTTGATTTAGATTATGAGTTTGGAGAAATAGAAGGATATGATCGTTCTTGGGTTTACCCCCTTCGTTTGAGGTTAAATATTGATGATGAGGATTACATACTGATTATAATAAATATAGAGACAATAATGAAGTTGGAAATAAGGTTTGAGAAATTAAGTTGGATTCGATTTGTGGATCAACTTAAGTAATTCAGAAATGATTACGACTTTGAATATAATTTGAATTTGGTAAAAAAATATATGGGATAGCTTATGGAATAAGGTCGATTGACCTAGTTTATTAACTTGGCTTGATGAAACTATGAGATTTGGATATCCAGTGAATAAATTATTGGGTTATTCACGTTATCTTCAATAGTGATATTTGGGTATGATTTATGTTTGTTGCATTTTGGGAATTGCAATTTGAGTTACAATATATAATAGTGGTTTTGGACCGAGATGATTTTATGCAAATTAATTAGGTTGATCTCTTTGCTTCACGAGTCTGATGGATTCGTGTAAATTTTGATACTCAGTCTATGGTTGGTGTTTGAGGATATGTGTTCCAAAAAGTTAGTTTAAATCCTTCGAATTTGATATCGAGTACGTACTTACTTGGGAGTAATAATGAGATAATAGTTGAGACTCGATATTTTGACCATTGTCAGAGTTCGGGAGATTTTGCATTTTCTTAAAGGTGACCAATTGAGGTCATGATTTTACCATGGAGATAGTAGGTTGAGCCTAGGTATATTTAATTCGTTGGATATTTTTGGCTTTGAGACCTATTCTTTCAGTTTGCCTTTATGTATTTTTGGACCTCAGATATTCTTTTGTTTTTGGGTATCTTTGTACCTTTTAGTATCAGTAGTTTCATTCCTCAGGTGTTCTATTTCAGATTAGTTCCATGACTGTTTTTGCTGATAGTTGATGGTTAGATTCAATTTGTCCTCTGATGGAACATCGGTAGATGTTCCTTTGAACCATCATTTGTCTTCCCAGTATCCACACTTGTTTGTTTCTGCATATACTTTAGTATGTATCCTTTGTTTATGCATCTGCATTCCTCTGTATCATTTGTCTCTGCATCGGCATTTTCTGTCTCTATTTGTGTTCATGCATTATCAGCATCTTCTGTATCTGACTCTGTATTTGTCCCTGTGTTCTATCCTTGCACCATTTGTCTTTGTCTCTGTATACTCTGCATCAGTTTTTGCATATAGGGCTTTGAGTGAGCTAGAACTTTAGCGAATTTATAGATTGATCATCTATGATTTATCTGTTGATCTATGAGATAAGTCATCCTTGTCATAGTCTTTTTGGTCGTGTCTTATTTCTGGATGGTTTCGTGGCACACACGGGCAGAGACACGGTTGTTTCTTAGCCCGTGTCTTGTTAAAACAACCTAGAAATGCCCAAAACGTCGTCGTTTTTCTTGGCTCACTTTATAAAAACCCTAATCCAACCTCATTCGGTTCTATCTTCATTTCTCAATCATTTCTCTCTAAAAAACACTTATATCTCTCCCATTTTAATCCTCCAACACTTGTACATCCTTCCTTGAGGTAAGATCATCAATCTATCTTAGTTTTTACTTCCATTTTATGCATTTATTGTTGTTGGAAGGATGTGTAAAGAAAATGGGTTTTTGTGATAGCTAAGGTTTTGGATTTAACTTGTTCTTGATGAAGGTGGGTTAGATTGTTGTTGTTTGTTGTTATATATAGCCTAGGGGAGTCTGAATTTATGATTGGTTTGGTGTTTTGGAGGAGAATGAATATTGGTTGATTTTTCGATATGTAAATTCGGGTTTAATGATAAAAATTTGTGCTTTTGATGCTATTTGATGAAATGGGTGTTATATTCATGTTTAGAGGAATGATTAGAGGCAATGTAGATAGGTTAGAACGTTGGGTTTCAATCGGTTTGAGATTTGGGACATTTTGGTGTAATTTTCTGTCGAAAGGAGAAAAACTATGATTTTACATAATTATGAGCTTATTGAGAACCAAATCTGATATTTAACATTTTAGGGATTGATTTGTAATTTCTGAGAGTTAGGGGTCTAATTTAGGAATTCTGACTTCTTGGAGAACTATTTAGTACTTTAGGAATATTTTGGGACTCATTTATAATTTTTTAAAATTTTGAGGACCAATCTATAATTTGCCAGTCATTGGGACTAAAAAGGTAATTTTACAAAATTTGAGGAACCCAACTGGAATTTCGCATAGACTCCAATTTTCGAGGTTTTAGAGTTAGATCTTCGACTAAAATAGGAATTTCATCATAGATTGAGTGTATGCATTTGCATTGCATATCATGCATTCGGCACTGCCACAGTACCAGCCTTTTTTTCTTATGTCTGTTATATATGTATCTGTTCCAGCTTCTTGTTCCTGCCAGTACGACCAACCACCTACCAGTGGGGCCTGACTGGATCTTTTGCTTCGGATTCTAGTTAAGTAAAATGGCAGCTTCAGAAAAATAGGTTGTGCCTTCTAAATTATATGTTTTTGTTTATGTCTGAGGTGTTTCTAAAAAATGGAATAATTAATAGTTGGCTAATTAATAATCCGGATTACGTGATTATTATTTTTCTAAGATTTCTGTTTTTGAAATTTAAAATATTTATATATGGTTTATAAATATTTTCTGTAAAATTATTTTTATCTTGTGTTTATGTCTGATATATATATATATATATATATATATATAAGTATGGGACACATGTGCTACGTAGGGTAAAACGTAGTCTTTGGTACCATTGAGAAGTCAAGGCCCAGTTACTAGGGTTAATAGTAGTCGTGTGTCCGGCCAGACGCATGTACTATGTTTCTAATTAGTGGCAGAGCCCACTTATACATACATTCTATCTATTTCTAGTCCCATATCTGTTTTTGGTATATTATATACATATTCAGTTTGTTTATGCTTGCTGTTTACTTTGGTTGTGAACGTTTTTGGAAATAGATTTCGAAACTAATATTCTGTATTAGTATGTATACATATGTATATATTTATATCTGTATGCGGTAGTTTTGAAATGTTTTCAAAATAGTTTTTGTGAGGCCTGGAGCCGTTCTGGAGTGTTGTTTCCTCACTATGGATTCTTACCCCTTTCTTTCTATTCTTTTTTGCTTTTCTGTATCTTATTTCCCAAGTTCGATTTTGGTATTCGGCTACCATTCGACGTCTTGGTCCTAGTGAGGCGTTTTATTTGATAGTGAGTGCCCTTTTGGTTTGGGCTCATTTTTTTTTTTGTGAGTGCTCTACGCCGAGTTGCTGTTGGGTTACCGAGTCTTATTTTTACTTTTGGATTTATACTTGATTTTGTATATTCACTGATATTACAATTTATTTTGTATAACTTATATTTCGTATATTCCCCTGTTTTCAATATCAAATGTTTTACACTTATTAAATGGTTAAATAATGGTTTTATTAAATAAGTTAGGTATAATGTCAGATATCTTAGGCTTGTGCGAGTTGGGCCGGACTTCCATAGATGGTCTCCTCATACACCGGTCGCAGCCCGACTTTGGGTGGTGACAATATAGTTGTCTGGCCATCACCGTATGAAATTGACCCAGAGGTCCAATATGAATTTGACCTGTAAGTCCAGTATGAATTTGACCCGTAGTTCCAGTATAAAATGTGAATACAAGAGCTAGATGGTCACAAATCCTTTATTAAGTCCAATATGAATGCGACAACATCTATTCATATAACCAATATATATGTAATGCATTCCAATCTGTATACATAATCAGCATTCATTGTATATTCATATAATAAATCATAAGCAATTCACAACTTATAGCATATGATACATATAAGCAAGTAATCATACACTTATCCACATATTCACATCCAGAGAATCATTTTAGCGAGCACGTACATGTATACAAATCATATAACACACATTTGAACTTAGTCTCAAGTTTATACTCACCTGCTTAGGATAGATAATCCAAGCTGTGAACCTGATCTTGCATCCTTTCTACTGCACTAGGTCTTATAGTACATAATCATATTAGTTCTAATCCCTATTTCTTTATGCAATGCATGGAATGCATAGAACTAATAAACTTAAAATCACATTATTATCACAGAACAGATCATATTAATTTCTACCTATCTGGAGTTACGGATCTCTAAAAATATTTATGTAACTTTTCTATGAAATTATACATCTTAAGATTTCTTTGGACATAAAGTATTAATTGTAATTCAATTCCTACACTTTTAGACAAATTTCCAAAGGTATGGGTTTTGCTGCTTGTTTTTGTACCTGGACAAAATGGACAATGTCAAGTATTCATACAATATTTCATTCATTTCATATCCAAATTCACTTATGTAAACCTTTTTTTAAACTAGACATATATATATTTTCAACCATATAAATTTTGTTTCCTAATTCAATCTGTAGAATATATGGAAATTTTACAAAGTCGGACCTGGAGCTAGAATAGGGCAGACCAACATATGTCCAATATTTCAACAACGGTTTGAGATATTCAAATCCAAATTGAACAAAGTTAATTTCTTTAGAAACTAGATACATATATATGTATTGCACAAACCAAATAATTCACACCAATTTTTCAAAGACAAACGAGAAAACTGATTAGATTGTTATATACATGTAGCTAATGAGTTTGTTTAATCTTCAATTTGATTAATTAGGACATGAATAAATCATCTATTCCAGACCCTTATGACTAACAGAAAACCATAAAATGTTTATGATGAAATAAGTTATGAAACTAAGGATTAGAAGAAATAAAGATGATTACCTTAAAAATTCTTTGGTGGAACTTGGTTATAAGCTTGGATAAAATTGCAGCAAGAGTTTATAGTGTCACGACCCGAGTCGGGCCAGTGACCGGCGTACATAGTGAATTGTCTGTGGAAACCCAGCTCATCTCGCACAAGCCTCGGAGATACATATATTCTATCCAAACAATCGTTTATCAAAACATTTATTTAATAAAATACGATATACGAAAAATAATTTGAATATAATACTATCGAAATAAATATGAAACCGTCATAATATATTCAAAATTCAAAATACATAAGTATAGCTCAGTATCCCCACAAAAGCTTGGTATGGAACTCTAATTACAAAATACAAAAGTAGAGCCCGAACGAGGGCACTCACTTAATAGCATAGAATGCCTCACTAATGACTGGGTGCTGAACAGATGTTGAGCATCAAAATATCTACCAAACATACAAAGAAGATAGACAAAAATAAAATGGGGTCAGGACCCAGTGAGGAAATAGCACTCCAGATTGCCTCATGCGTGCCTCACACAGACAGTTTTGAAAACCATTCAAAAGATACCACACACGCATATACCGATATATCATATATACACACTGCATATGTAATAGCTTTCAAAAAATGTTTTACCAAAATGTTCGCATACAAAGCAGACAGCATGCATTCAGACATTATCAAAGCATATATATATATATATATATATAAAAGAGTCATAATATGGGACTATAACAGAGTGTATAAAATAGTATTGTGGACTCAACCACTAGACAGAACAGAGCATGTATCTAGCCAGCTACACGACTACCACTTTACCCCGGCAACTAGGGTCTTCATAGAGCATTGATATATCAAAGGTTACGTGCCCCGTAACTAGGTCTTCCAGATCAGAATATATTTTTACCATAATATAACAGACAGTCATGCAGAACATATTTCATATTTTCAGAAAACATATATATTCCAATATATATATTTACAGAGTAAAGCGTTGGTTATTACAAACCACACAAGTCCGATTAATAATTAGCCAAATAATTATTAGTCAGATTTCATGTCATATCCCGACACATAAAAAATGATATACGTAGGAAGACACAACCTATGTGTCTGAAGCTTTCATTTCACTCACCTGGAATCTGAAGCAAAGGATCCAGTCAGACACCACTGGTAGGTGGCTAGTCGTGCTGGCAGGAACAGGAAACTGGAACATATACATCCATAACAGATATCAAAAAATGATGTTGGTGTTGTGGCGGTACCTGATGAATGATATGCATATGCAGATGAGATGCTGAAACTCTAATCCGAATGATAAACCGTCATTTGCAACCCAAAATTCAAAGCCCACGTAAAATATAGTTTGGTCCCCGACCACTGTAAAATTACGATCAAGTCCCCAAGTCTCAACTAAGTTCTAAATAGCCCTCAAAGTACTTTTGAACTGCTAACTAGTCCTCGAGGTAGTTAGAATTTCCAAAATAGACCCCCAACACTAACAGGTACAAAGATGTGATAAATTACACATTTGGTCCCTCATAACAAAGCCTCACTCGAGTAACCCGGAGGGCTTACTAGAGTGACACTCACAACGGCTTGCTCGAGTAACTCGTGTTCATCACTTAATCGAGTGAGCCATCTGCTTACTCGAGTAAGACTCTGCCCAGATCATATCCAACTCAACAAAACCTCGATTTCACTAATGAAAATCGATACATAACACCCACATTGACTCGACTCAAGCCCTTGAACTCAAATCTAGAGTCAAAATCATCAAAACAACTCGGAAACACACTAAATCGACCCAAAACGAATGAGTTTGAAACACATTCACAAACATGTTTGATTTATGTAAATCCAAGCCTACATTATGTGTTAATGGACTCCTAAAGTCCCGAAATCATAAGCCTTAACACCCATTCTAATAGAAACAACCTCCTAACCTATGAGCATTCATTCAAACCCTAAAATGCACATTCATGCAAAATGATGGAAAATGAAAGAATGAGAGGTAGAGAGACACAATCTCACCTCAAAAGATGTCTAGGAAGGAACGAGATTCAATCAAATTATCTTCTGCACAAAATGGGAGTGTTTTCAGTGAAGGGAGACGGAATGAGACCGAAGAAATTGGGTGTGGGTATATATAGACCCAAGCCCGAAATGACATTGTTTCACGCACTGGGTGAACATCTCACTCGAGTGACAAGCCATCTCACTCGAGTGACACACCCTCACTCGAGTAACACAAATGGTTACTCTAATAACACGTTCCCAGGTGTTCATCATGTTCATCCTAAAACAAGGCTTACTCGAGTAACCAAATGGTTCACTCGAGTAATACATGCCCTATCTCACTTGAGTAAGACTTAACCGCTTACTCGAGTAACCCAAGGTTCATATCACTTAAGTAACATGCATTTGATTACTCGAATAGCATAGCTCAACATCATAAGTCACCCACTCAACACTTTAATCAATCCAGATCGACTCAGGGCAGAACCGAAAGCTATAGAGAGTTGTATCAGAATCTGATGGGGTATTACATACTCCCCCCTTAAAAGAAATTCGTCATCGAATTTTTAGACAGCCAAACCCTCTCAAAGCCTACCCTAAAGGTCTACCAAAACCTAACTCACTCGAAATCAGGTACGCAAAAATGATGCCAGAGTATGTAGAGACAGATGCAAAGACATATAGGTACAAAAATGCTATGCATGGACAGAGACAGAACAGAATGCACAGACAGACATAAGAATACCAACCTAAGGGCATACAAAATTAAACAGCTGCGGATCTCTACGCTATATCTTATCCTCGGCCTCCCAAGTGGCCTCATCAACTGAATGGTGCCTTCAAATCACTGTCATTGAAGCTATCTCCTTATTCTAGAGTCTCTTGACCTGACAGTCAACAATCCTCAATTAAACCTCGCCATATGACAGATCGGGTCTAACCTCGACCGATTGCGGTGCAAGAACATGAGACGGATCTAAAATATACTTTCTCATAGAGGAGATATGGAACACTGGATGAACAGAAGTGAACTGAAGTGGTAATATTAACTCATATGTCATGGCTCCAACCTGGCCTATGATCTTAAAAGGACCAATGTATCTCGGGCTCAACTTGCCCTTCTTTTCAAATCTCATCACGCCCTTCATCGGTGATACTTTGAGAAATACATGATATTTAACTGTAAACTTCAGATGTTTATGCTTCAGATCAGCATAACTCTTTTGACAACTATGAGCAGTCTGGATCCTCTGTTGGATCAGCCTGACTTTGTCAATAGTCTTTAAAATAATTTCTGGTCCCAACGACTCTCTCTCTCCAGCCTCTACCCAACATAGCAGAAATCTACACTTCCTGCCATACCACGCCTTGTATGGTGCCATCTCGATAATTAAATGGAACGAATTCTACCATATACAAATGGGAATCCCAACTTCCAGCAAAATCTATAGCACACGCTCTCAATATATCCTCCAATGTCTGAATCGTGCCCTCGGATTGACCATCAGTTTGCGGATGGAAAGTTGTACTGAAATCCAATCGAGTACCCAAATCCTCTTGCAGCTTACGGCAAAAATGCTATGTGAACTGAGGTCGTCTGTCCGACACTATATGGACCGACACACCATGCAGACATACAATCCTGTCAATATATAACTTCGCCAAGCATGTCGCTCCATATGTCATCTTGACAGGGATAAAATGTCCTGACTTCATCAAATGGTCAACAATCACCAAAGGGAGTCGTACCCAGTAGACGTCCTCCGTAGCCCCACTACAAAATCCATCGTGATGCGATCCCATTTCCACTAAGGAAGTGGCATCTGCTGCAATAATCTAGAAGGTCGTTGGTGCTCAAACTTAACTTGTTGACAGGTCAAACATCGACTGAAGAACTCACTGATGTCCTTCTTCATCCCTGGTCACCAATAAGATTCTCAAAGATCCTGATACATCTTAATGTATCACGGGTGTATAGAATATGTAGAACTATGACCCTCCGTCATAATCTCCTCAAGTAGCCCATCCGAAGATGGTACGCACAATCTTAGTCCAAACCAAAGGACTTCAGAGTCATCAATGCTAAATCCTGGCACTTTAGAAGATTTAACCTTCTCCATCAAACTCAAAATCTCAATATCTTCCTTCTGAGCCTCCCTAATACAATCCAAAAAAATAGGCCTCACCTCAATGTGACCAAACAACACCCCTAAGTCGTCAAACTATAACTCAACTCTAGACTCCATCAGACACTGCCACTCAAACACTGCAGGTTGTCTCTCAATAGAGATATGTGCTAAGCTACCTACTGACTTCCTACTCAGAGCATCAACAACAACATTAGCCTTGCTAGGATGATATGATATGGTACAATCATAATCCTTCAGAAACTCTAGCCAACTTTTCTGCCTCAGATTCAAGTCTCGCTGCCCGAAGATATACTTCAAACTCTTATGATCTGTGAAAATCTCAAAAGTCTCTCCGTACACATAATGCCTCCAGATCTTGAGTGTGAACACCACTGCTGCTAACTCAAAATCATGTAGGATCTAAGGTTAGATCCTTGCTTGAGAGGCTAATTGCAGCTAGTATGAGTGTTTGATCGATCGAGTATAGATCGAAATAGGAGTTTGGGTATTTTGGCATAATTTCTCGATACTATCGATAGTTAGTCAGCATTTTCATACACATACATGCATCGGTACCGCCACAGTACCACATATTGATATTTGCTATGTCTGTATATGTACAGCTCATTATACCTGCCAGCAGGAGCAGCCACCCGCGAGCGATATTTCACTGGATCTGCATCTTTGGATACTAGATGAGTGAAATAGCAGCTTCAGACACATAGGCTGTGTCTTTCAAAATTAAGTATGCTATTTTTGATATGTCGGGCTTGACATGAAATATGGACTAATAAGTATTGGGTTAATTAATAATCTGGATTTGTGATTATTATTAACCAACGTTTTGATATGAAAAACCTACAGTATATGTGGGTATATATATACAAGAATATTTTGTAAATGATGGCATAAAAGAAAAGATATTGCATGATTGTATGTGGAATACTATGTATATAACACATTGAAATGGGATCACCCTACTACGGAGTATGTAGTCTTTGGTATACCATTGTATGTTATCACCCTACTACGGAGTATGTAGTCTTTGGTATACCTAGTCACCAAGGATTGGGGCGACCATGTAGTCTTTGGTATACCTAGTCACCAAGTGTTTATTGAGCAGACAGGTGGCGGAGTCCACACTGCAATTTGGATATGGAAATATTTCATGGTCCCATATTATGAATATGCAAGAATATTTATATATTTCTTGAATGCATGTGAATGTTCTAGATGCGAACATTTTGGTAAAACGTATTTTGGAAAAATATACTATATCTATAGTGCGTATACTATATGGTATATATGTACGTGTGCGATATTTTGAAAAGTGGTTTTCAAACCAGTCTTTGTGAGGCACGTACGAGATGGTCTGACGTGCTATTTTCTCACTAGGGAATCTTACCCCTTTTTCTTCTGTTGTCCATGTTATACCTTTGTTCGCAGGTGACATCTTTGGACGCACAACATCTGACCCATACCTGGACCTAGTGAGACACTTTTGGCTACTGTGAGTGCCCTCGTTCGGGACTCTATTTTACTATGTCATAGAGCTCCACATTAGACTATTGTTTGGGTATTGGGCTACACTGTTGTATTTTGGGATAACTCTGATGATTTATAACTATATTAATATTTTTGATATACAGTATATGTATATATATATTTATTGGTAAATATTTATATATATAGTTTTATTTAATTTATAAATGTTTTAAATAAATATTTGGACAATTCGGGTAGTATATCTGATCACAAAGGCTTGTGCGGGATGGATCAGGCTTCCACAGA
>CAODLS010365693.1:0-15063 GCA_948243855.1 Flueggea neowawraea
CCAGCCAACGACGAAATTCAAATAAGAACATTGAACAAGGCAACTCTACTCACTAACTTGAGAGTAATATACCCTAAAAAGTGCATCATCTCACATATGATGTGTCTTTTGAAGTTAACATTTTACTCGTAAAATGTGAAAGTTGTTCATGTTCAAGGATTTTCTCAAATTCTGTCTAATCTTTCACTTCTTAAGAACTTAGGTTCGTAAACTATTTCCTTACCTTTTGTATTGGAATTTATATAATAGGATAATACATCATCAAATTCCTAATGATCTCATGTTTGAGACAAGCGCGGGTTAGGTACAACTCAATTTGCTCCTAACTTCTATGCAAGAAGTGGATAACAACTTGGACCTTATGCTTGATCAAACTATGACTAGTATCATTAGCTCTCTAATCATGTCGGCCTCACACTCTACTCGCCTGATTAAGACATTTGCAACAAGTATCAGCATTGATGGTCGAAGACCTCGAGCTCTAGTTAATGTCTCGCCAACTACCTACTCCTTAAATACAACTTTCAAATGCATTGCATTTTGATACTTGCAAAATAGCTAAGTGAACTCATCATCCTTTGTACTAACAAGAAGATGGATGGAATGAAATTTCTCACTTCCATGTACAAAAAACATTTCGGTCCATAATGTTGAGTGGTATTCTACTCCTCTTTGAATTCAACCATAACCAAGTTAAAAAATGCATGAGCTCTTTTGCTCTTAGAGTACACGCTAGATTTTCATAATCTAGGGTTTACAATTGTTGCCGCCCAAGCTCAACATAGCTCAACATACATTCTTGTATGACTCAGCATCAATCGACTTTACAAGCAGTGGATATTACAAATATCATGACAAACAATCAAAACATAGTTGCACACAAGTAATTCATAACAATACACATATATTTACTATCCAACCAAAATTAAACTAGTACAGTCTCTTATTAAGTTTCGAATCAAAAAAGTACACTAGGTGCACAATTACCATCTCAGTCATAATAATCAATCATACTACATTATATTTTATAGGCAGTAAATAATGACTGTTTAAATTTACTTTTAAAGTCTACTCGACTTAGTGGAATCAATGTTGGTCATCTCAATTATCAAATCAAACTTAATAATTGGACAATATATTCAACAAACAAAAATATTGCACATTAAATTAAGGCAAAACAACACAACAATCAGCGAAAATTAATAAATAAATAATTATCATTTATGTTGGATCATGGATGATCAACAATAAAGATCCTTTATGTGTTTTGATGATGAACAAAATGACATTGTCAAAGCCTCACTCGAGTAAGATGTCTATTCACTCGAGTAACATTTGTGACCAGTTTATTTCACTCGAGTAAGTCAATTCATCACTCGAGTAATGCACGAAGAACAGAGGAATGAGATATGAGCTGAAACTATTCACTCGAGTAACAGGAAAAGTGTCACTCGAGTAATCCATGTGTCGTATCACTCATGTAAGTAAGAAGCGTCACTAGAGTAAGGTAGAGTTCAAGGTGTCACTCGAGTAACAATAAGTGTCACTCGAGTAATCAATGCATCCGATCACTCGAGTAATCAAAAGGTGTCACTCGAGTAAATTATCAACCTAGAAAGCTACAACAGGCATAAATGCATTCCAACGGTTATATTCTCACCACCAACGATCATATTGATTGGAATGACTATAAATACATCAATGAATGGCAGAAAAACATGGATGATCATATAGATTCAAGTCCAAATCATTTTCATCATTTCCCTCACTCCAAAACACCAAATCAAGCTAGAGATCAAGATTCAAACATCAATTTCATACAACCAAACTCTAGCATAGAGCTTTCATTTTTTTGCAAACATTTTGTAAACACTTTAAGAGTGGGGAAAGATTTGTTGTGAACCTATGGAAAACAACATTGTAATGACTTTAGAGGTTTGAGCCGAAATCAACCTTGGGTAGGCTTTAGAGGGGTGAGCCGTAATCAACCTTGTAGGCTTTAGACGGGTGAGCTGTAATCAACCTTGTTGGTTTTAGAAGTGTGAGCTGCAATCAACCTTGTTGGCTTTAGATGTGTGAGCCGCAATAAACCTTGATGTAAGGCTTTGTTGAATTGAGCCGAAATCAATCTTTGTTATAGTAGAAATCCTAAGTGAGACTTAGGTAGTGGACGTAGGCATGGTTGGTCGAACCACTCTAAATTGCGGTGTTGTTTTCTCTCTTCACTCCAACTTGCTTCTGCTCTCGAAACTCAACCAAGACATCCTCGGGAAAATTCTCCAACAATTTATTAAACTAACAGGCAATCAAAACAATCTATCTCAATGTTAACATGCGTAAGTTAACATTGGCAGGATCAATACACAACCAATGCATATAAATATCCCCAAAATAATACAACACCAATATAATATTTAACCTTTGTCTACCAATTGGTTACACAATAAACTTTTTCTAATATGTTAGAATAGAATTCGTAAGTTGTTATGTCAACTTATGAAGAATCCCATTAATCATACAACCGTAAAGTGGATGCTCCCACTTCTCACAATCTTCTTTCCGATCATGGTGTAATTTTGAACATACCATTCTCAATGTGTTATCATCTTTTAGAATCTCCAAGTATATTTCCTAGATACTTAGGAGAGTCTTGTTTTCACAAAATTATAGTATGGACTAATGACTTAGCCAATATTGGTGATGAGTACTCATAATCTTTTATGAATAAATAAAACCTTCATCACCCTCATGCTTCTGATGCACGATTATTTTCTTCCCACTATTACCACCACCATCCCAAAATGCTCTCTTTAGGATTCGTGCAAATTATTGCTTAATTCACACTATACTCAATACAATATGGTTTTACCTCATTCACAATATTTGTAACTAATTACAAATAAAATGGACGTCATACATACACACGTATTATCCAAATAATTAGAATCATATTTCAATATCTAAATGAGAACCATATTTGTATGTTTTAAAATCAATTATTTTGAAAACTAATTTCTGAAATAATTTATGGCAGAAAACACATTTTTCACAATTTTTAAAAAAAAATTAATACTCAAATTTGGGAAAAATAGTTCTGAAACTCAAAAAATTGTGAAAAATATGCCAAAAATTCCACAAAAATCTGAATATTAATTCTGTCAAAAATTAAAAAAATTGGTGGTCGGAACCGATCGCAAGTACGAACACGAGCCTCGACAGACTCACACGCACCGCCATGAGCCTCCACGAGCGACATTCAACTTCTGCCACGTGTCAACACCTCATGGTGCCACGTTTTCAAACGTCATTTAAGCCACGTGTTGGACTGGTGTTGCGCCACACGTCTTCGTATCAGTGGTCCACGTGGGTCAGATGACGTGGCGCCACATGGCATTAACGTCCATGTGGCAGTTCGTGGCTAGTCCTGGTTGCTTACATGTTTGTCCAGTCAGCATTGCCATGTGTCGATGATGTGTACGCATCCGTGGCACAATTTCCACGTGTATGAGTCTTATTTGTCCATGTGTCGCTTGGTCAACGTTGACTTAGCTTCAGCCATTGACACGTGTCCCAATCTGAGTGGGTCTTCTAATTTGATCCAACGAATCAGAGAGTGCCACGTAGCCTTATTTCATCATATGAATAAATTCATCTGCAACCGCCTCATTCAATGTAACCAAATCCGTTTTTCGCCGATTTGAGGGCCTTCCCTGCTGTTTTCGGCCACGAAACTTGGTCAGAATACGTTTTAAGGGTTGCTGATCTCAATGGTGGTGTCAGAATTTCAAAATTTCAACTTTGAAAATTTGGTTCCGGACAGACTCGAAGCAAATTTCGCGTTCCAAGCAGAAATAAATCACGCAAAAAATACAGAAGGCATTCCAAACCTAGACCAACAATAATTTCGAATCATAAAATCAAAATCTTACCCGAGCTCTGATACTAATGAAGGAGTATGTGTACCGGTCGACAGACGAACAACAACGAATCCCGGTTCGACTCCTTGGCAGCAGAAGAACAATAAGGACAAATTCATGACAACAGCGGAATAGGATCGATTCATCGTTGGTCTTGCGAGTAAATCACAATCGGATAAATACTGACGAGAATACTCGACTATTGCTCAGTCTAGATGCCACACGGATCAACAACTAATGAAGAACAAATTCATCTCTTTTAGGAAAGAGAGGGGTGACTTGTGCAAATTCATCTCTTTGGTTCTAGAAAGAGGAAAGTGGTGTATGGATAAGCTAACCGTAATGGGTTTAAGTGACACTTTAAATACTTAAGCCACTTAGGCTCTCCTACACTTTATGAGGCCCATTTCCAACTTAATCAATTAGGCTTACCAATTGATCTCGGTTTACACCTTGACCGACCAAACTTGGTTCACCCGTCATGGGCGGACCGCTATTTCCAACATTAGTGACATTTTAGAGTTTTTGTCAAAATTTTGTTAGAATATCGATAGAATGGCTTTAAAAAATTAATTTACAGTAGTATTATGAATGCATTGACTGGTATGTAAATCGCTTAAAATGAGTTAGTAGATTTCAACATTCGATGCATCCTGGTTTTTAAGTTGGTTGCACCCTCAACCAGTCATGAACTTCCTTGGGTCGTGAAAAGAGTGACACAAGTGAAAGTGATGAGACTAAATAGAATGAATTTGAAACAAATTAGGATTTAGATGGGAGAATGAGAGTAACAGTAATGGAATAAACCAGTCACATTAATACATTTCATCCCTAGCTCAACCAGGTGCAGAGCCATTAAGAGACAAGCAGGTGCTTAAGGTTATAATTAACCATGCTTGTCTCTTAAATATTAAATCAATAATTAACAAATAAAAGTGATGTTAGTTGGGAAAAAAAAAAGAAAAAGAAAACATAGATGGTGCTTTTATTGGTACCTGAATTACGAAAGATTGAGAAATTTTTAGTATATTGAGAAAAAAAAATTTGTAATTATTAAAAATAAAGCTATTTTGCAATGTTTTTAGATCAAATGGTGAATGATCAGCGTCAATTATCATGTATTAACTCAAATGTCCATTTATAGTTGCAAAAAAAACATATATTTTTTTACTTAGTTTTATAATACTAGTTTCTTCTATTTAAATGCTTCTATATTATCTGTGAGCATGCTTATTGTTTTGTTGTACACTTATATTTAGCACCTGTTTAGTGCAAATTCTGGCTCCGCCAGTGCTCAACCAGCAACTAGATCAACACATTTATTTGCCTCTCCTAGTCCATGGAATGGAACAAAATATAAACTGTTTCATCAAAAATTCAATCTCAACCAAAAGAACAAGAAGCTCAATACATCTCTCTTATGGAGGCAGCTAACTCATCAAGAACAACTCGGCAATCTGATTCTACCAAAGATTTATGTCACAAAATATTATGAACACTAATACAAAATGCATGGAACATTATTATCTCAACTCACAAAGATAGTAGCTTTGATTCTTACTATGAAAGAAAAAAAGACAACAACTTTGATTTTGAAATCATGAAATCCATTTGTTGAAGTCACCTTTTAATTATCCTATTTTGGCATTTTTAATTGCTAATCTCCTAATTGACTTTATATGGTGTTTACAGTAAAATATTTGTGACTCAAAAGACCCTTTATGAGTTGTAGAAAGATAGGGAGCCCAATATAGCATCCTTTCATGCATTTGGATGCAAGTGTTTCATTCACAACAATAGAAAAGAGGTCTTAGAAAAATTTGATGCTAAATCCGATAAGAACATTTTCCTTAGGTATTCATCCCATAGTAAATCATTTATAGTCTATAACAAAAGGCTAACAAAGATTGAGGAATCCATACATGTCATTTTGATGAATTTAACCATTGTGTGCCTAGAGATGATGATGATGTGAGTATAGGTATTAGTGACTAACTTGAAGAGCTTAACATCATTGAAAAGGATGATGAAACTTCCAAAGTTCAACCCCCTTAAGATGAGTCAAAGGATGAAGGTAAAAAAGAACATCCTAAGGAGATGAAGTATGCAAAGCACCATCCAAAGAATCTCATCATTGGTGACACTTCAAAAGGGATAACTACTATATCTTGATAGCATCATATTTATAATTATGCATTTATCTCTCAAATAGTTCCTAAGAACATCAATAAGGCTTCAAATAATGAATTTTGGGTTTCTTCCATGCAAGCCGAATTGAATCAATTTGAGAGAAATGATGTGTGAGAGTTAGTCCCTATACCAAATGATTGCAATATCATTGGCACTAAATGGCTCATAGAAACAAGGAAGATGAGTTTGGTACCACGATCACGAGTAAGTCTAAAATAATTGTACAAGGGTACAATCAAGAGGAAGGCATTGATTTTGAGGAGTCATTTGCACCGATAGCTAGATTAGAGGCTATTAGAATCATTTGTGCATATGCATGTTGTAAAGATTTTAAACTTTATCAAATGAATGTCAGAAGTGCTTTTCTAAATGGATTTTTAAAAGAAGATTTTATGTTGAGCAACCTCCCGATTTTGTTGATCCTCATTTTTCAAATCATGTTTTTAAATTGAAAATGATCTCCATGGTTTGAAACAAGCTTCTAGAGTTTGGTATGAAAGATTGAGCCAATATCTTTTAGAAAATGGCTTTTCAAGAAGGAAGGTTGACAATACTTTGTTTTTCAAAAAAAAAAGGAGGATTTTATTTTGGTGCAAATATATGTGGATGGCATTATATTTGGTTCTACTAATGATTCTTTGTGTGATGAGTTTGCTAAATTTATGCAAAAAGAGTTTGAAATGAACATGATAAAGGAGTTGAATTACTTCCTTGGATTGCAAATCAAGTAAATGAAAGAGGGGATCTTCATCAACCAAGGTAAGTATATTGGTGATCTATTGAAAAAGTATAGGATGGAGAATGTAAAAGTACTTGCAACTCCTATGAGCACAATAACTAAATTCATTAAAGATGAAGAGGGTAAAGATGTGGATGAAAAGTTTTATAAAGGTATGATCGGATCCTTTCTTTATCTTACCGCAAGTAGACTAGACATTATGTTTAATGTATGCTTATGTTCTCCTTTTTCAATAATGTCCTAAGGAATCGCATTTAAAAGCTCGTTTTCCCTATTTTTGAGAAAATTTCAGTTTTTTTTTTTAATTTAGGGTTAGTGATTGTTGAATAATTGATTGATGAAATTGTTATTTAAGTTAGGTGGAAATTTAGGGATGGCAATGGATAGGGTATACCAATACTTTTACCCTAATCCGTAGTTCATATTATGTACCCATGTCCTACCCGTACTCGTGAGAGTGACAAAAATTACTATCCGTACCTACTCATAGGGTATTTTTTTACCCGTAGAGTACCCATTTACCCGTGGTTTAAATTTAATTAATTAACTTAACAAATAATTTATCATCAATTTAGAACAATAGATTAAAAAAATAACCAAGATAATATGAAATATTATATTCACACAACATAATATAAAAGTTATAATTTACAACCAAATGTAGTTTATGAAATAGTAATGTGATAAGTTATCACTTGAAGGAGAATTTATATAAAAATTATAGTCTAAAATATTATACAAGGATAAAGATGACGAGCGTTTCCAAATTCTAACATTCTCATTGCAATCTCTAAATTACAGCTCTTAGTTCTAGTATCTTGATGTGTGGAAAATATTAGACCCAAATATATACAATTTATATTTGTGACATTAATATACCAACATATGTTAGCCCAAAATATATCAAAATGTTAGACAAAAAAATATTTTCTTGAACTCTCATGCTTAATTTGTTGTAGTTGACTCTGTAATAAAACAATACACATATTAAAAATAAATCAGAAAAATACTTGAAACGATTATTTATATCAATAAATAAGATAAAATATAACACCTAGAACCTCTAGGTCATCTTCTATATCATCAAAATAAGTGTCATGCTCATCAAAATAGTCTCATTCTAATTATAAGTCAATTTATTCAAATACAAGAATTCATTTACCTCCCCCCCTCTCTCTCTCCCCATGTGCATTTACATAAATTCCAATAAAAATTTGATATTACTGGTTCACCAAGCCAATTTTTAATATTTTGACAGATTTTTGAAATTGCACGCGTGTCAAAAAAATTCTAAATTGCATTTGCACGGACTTGTCTGAAACTTGTTTAGTTTTTATCTAAAGTACGTTTATAGTTCATATTTTTTAAAAACTTCTTTAGAACTTATTTATACATTGTTTATATGTTGTTTATATTTATCTATATATTGTATATATGTTGTTTATATGTATTATATATATTTATATGTTGTATATATATTGTATATACAAGTTACAAATATAGCATAAACAAGTTATAGAACTAATACTTATATATTCTACATCTCTGTAAAAGATATAAAAGTTACAAACATAGAATAAACAAGTCATAAACATAGTATATACAAGTTACAAATATAGTATAAATAAGTTGTAATACTAATACTTGTATATTCTGCATCTCTGTAAAATATATACAAGTTATAAATATAACATAAACAAATCATAAACATAACATAAATATAGTATATACAAGTTACAAATATAGTATAAACAAGTTATAAAATTAATACTTATATGTTTTGTATATCTGTAAAATATATACAAGTTACAAACATAACACAAATAACACCCTAACTTTTGAAAAATAGAACAACACCAACAGAATATCAACAAAATTTTAATAACATATAAACAAGAGTTGGTAAATTTGAAAATATGCATTTGTGAATTTGAAAATATATATTTGCCAATTTGAAAAAATTAAAAAGTGAACATGTAATATGTAAAAGTGAGTAGTACAAAATAAATATTGTAAAGTATTGTACGTGTATTGTGTAAAAACCATTATATATAATACATATGTGTGTGTGTAAGTATGTATTATATGTATGAATATATGTATTATATATATGTAGCGGGTATGAGTAACGGGTACTGATACTTATATTACCCAACGGGTAATTGTACGATAGGTCGATAAGGTATTCCTATATCCATACTCTACCCATATCTGCATAGCAAAATACGGGTATTATCCGTACCCATATCCAGTCAAAGCGGATAATACACGCGTTGACTAGGTATGAGTAGGGTCGATACCCTTCTAGTAGGGTATAAATTGCCATATCTAGGTGAAATGTGGTGTAGAATTGTTAAATTTATAATTGAATGGACTTAAAATTTGTTTCAATAGATTTGAATTAGATAGATGTTTTTAATTGCTAAGTGAATTGATTTGGATGAACTTAATTTTATTATTATTTTGTTTATTTATCTAGTTTATAGAGAAATTGTTAACCAAAAGACTAATTAATAGTGTTGAATCTTGTTATTATTTTGTTTGTTAACCTAATCTATACGTATATATATTTTATCGTATACACAATATAGCCGGAATTCTCGCTGTGTCCACTGATTTCTCTAGTTAAAAAAAATATTAGAATACAATTTTTCAAGACAAGCATCAAAATTGTCGAACTCCTTGGCCTATTTGAATATAAAATTTGTTTCTCCAATTAACTTTTTGACTAAAAAATAAATGATAACTTTTTGAGAGATGGCGTATTGGCATAAACTATTTGCGTCGTAATGACTTCTTACCAAGTTGCCGCGTAAATCGAGTAGAGGTGGACCGAATGAACGAGCCAGAGAAAAGAGCTCCGAGGTTTCTTCGGACACAACACAAGCGCTTTCAAATTTTAAAATAACATTATTCAAGATCACTAAGTTTTACCGGAAAAAATTTGTTACCTGTCTTGTTTGATAATACTCATATTTAGTATCTAAAATATAAAAAATAATTGTTTGACAACTAAGAGCATGTTACACAGTTAGAGTAGTATATTTTCCTAATTAAACCATTTGATATTACTTAATATTATCAATTTTTATTTTTTTAAATTTTAAAGAGGTTAAATTCGAATTTTGCTCAAATATACTTATATTATCATTAAATACTACATGCCAAATATAAAAAATGTTGATGTGCCAAACAAGCCGACATTTAACTCTATCATATAACTATGTTAACAATTAGACATAATTTTAATCATACATTGATGATTATATATAATTTTAATTATATACATCTTACTATAAAAACTTTTAATACATTCAATTTTTTGTTACATTCAGTCAAATTATTTTTTTTTTAAAAAGAAATGAGTCTCTCGATAAGCCTAGAAAGATGGTTCCTTTTAGTCGGTCCAAGTCAAAGTGAACGCCTTTCGAATTGACTTATATATATATATATAGGTGACTTGGCCCAAAATTGCAGCATTGGTTTGGTTTAAAATGGCATTCAATTCAAACAGGTTCTGCCACTTCCGGTCTAAGCATTCACACATTTATGATTCAGAGCTCTTTATGCGGTTCTAGTTTCAACAATTGTCTATTTGATATAATTTTAACAATTATTAGAATTTAAAATTGAAACAGCAGGACTTTAAAATATTGAATCAGTTATAATTTTGGTAATTAACAATTGATAAGTTGATATAAAATAATTCATAATTATTTGTTATTTTTTATGATCATTTTTTGAAACAAACGAAACAAAAAAAAGAGGTGCAAATTTAAAATTTAAGAAATTGATTGACTCAGTGGCAGAACCAGAAATCAAACGAGTTTATTATAAATGTTCATTAAGTTTGGATTAAGCACATCAATATGAGCAAATAATTCAACTTTAACTAATTATAGCTAATGTTTGATATATCTAAACACATCTAGATAGACTATTGAAAACCTCTCATCGATAGAGACATGCAATCACAAATGAAACGTATTTAGTGGTAATTGTCAATGCATTAGATTTAGAGTGCTTAGAAACCATATTGATTCCTTATAGCTATAGACTGTCTTGTATTTAACTTGTCACTATAATTGGATCGTCTTTCTTAATTATCTGATAGATTCATTCTTGATTTCTCAACGAGCATTACTTACAAAATTAATTCGAAAGGTCTTTCCAGAACTACAAATGTCATGTAATAACGTTTAATATGGATAATCGAAATGCAACTAAAAAAACAAAAGAGAAATGCCATATTTTTTATGTAAAAACACAAATTTATTATTATTTATTTAGTTTTCTTAGTTTTTTCTAAAGACCAACCAAACCGATCTAACCGATTGGTTTAGTGCAACCCCAATTGTTGGTTCGCCTTTTCGGTTTCCTAAGGAGTGTCAGTTTGTCATGAATTCGGTTCGGTTGAACGCCCAACCCTATTGAAAATATTTTACACCACCGGCATATACCCTTAATTGAATATTCAAATAATTCAATATTGAACCCTTTGATATATTTTTTTTTTCGATTTCATCTTTTGGTGCATATAGTATTATGCATTTCATTTACTTGTAGTTTTAAAAGTCATCACATATACAAAAACAAAATGACTACGCTCTTTCTTTTTCATAAATTTTGTTATTGTTTCCTGAATGTATCCAATCAAGAATAAACAATATATAATTAACGAATAATTAAACAGATGATCGAGATATACTTCAAAACATACAACAAAAAAGCTCGATTGAATACACAAAAAATAATCAGTTACTAGTCGTTATGAATCACTTTCGTTAGAACGATAAAAACATATATAGTATGCATATGCAACTTAAGAGCCACAGCACTAAGTATTTAGTATGCAATGAAAAACAAAAATTTCTCTTCCTAGCCACTAGAGATCAACGGCACACTCTTCTAAGTAGAAAAGAGTTTTTTGTTTGTATATAGTAGTGACTAAAAGAAACAACCCTAATTAACATTTTAGGGTATTTATTTATATTGGTGTTATATGTATTTTCTTATAATATATGTAGAGTCTCTTTACTAAAACCCATTAGAAATATGAAACCATTAGATACTTCATCCAATTTAGGTTCAAACTCCACTTATAACCTGACATAAATGGACTCGTTTTCTAACATTTTCTTCTTAATAATTTTTATTTATCATTGTCAATTAAAACGACAAAATGAAAACTATAGATTTTCCGAATAAAACATTTTAAAGTGTCAAATATATAAAAGTTCCATTTAATAATTTTATTTTCTTTTGTGCTAAATTATACATATAAATTGAGAAAGTAAATTGAAAGAACAAATTACATAATAAAAATTAAATAAAATAATATCGCATATTTTTGGAACAGAAACATGAACGAACAGTAATGGTAGGGGGTTAATAAATCTTTTAATTTGGATGCATGAACAAATAAAATTATTATTTCTAATTTGTCAGTGGAAAGTATTTAATAATAAAACCGTCAACAACAAACATGCACGATTCCACGATGTATTATTTACTAAATTTCATACCAACCAAGAATATATCATTTGTTTGCATTTGGATTATTTGTCTTTATTATATTTGATTATATTACGTGATTCTAACTAACAAATAGAAAAACTGAGACGGGTTTCCGGAGTTCTCATGCATGAATATGAAATTTTTTGTGAAGAAAGTTTCCTTTGACTGTTTATAATATATATATATATATATATTATGATCACAGACTGTTTAAATTATTTGGTAAATTAGGATTGGAATTGTAGCTATTCCTCTATTATAATACTAATATATTTTTTACAATTAAACACCTGCTTAATTTGAACAATTTTTGGTCATATTTTTATAGAGTAGAAGTGAATTATGAAAATGTCGTCTAATAGATAATGCTTTGATTAACCAATAAATATCTTAACCAAGTGATCATATAATGTTTGAAATTTAAATGAGCCAAAACATTCAAAAGACAAACACATAATGAGTTACCACCACATGTAGTAGTCAGGTTGGTCACAACATGCTTTTACCAAGTATAGACATGGATTCGAGTCTGAATCAATCATTTGCTTATTTTTTAAGGTTGAACTCGGCTGCACTAAGTTGGATTCTTACCACGCACTTTACAACGACGAGATTTAATTCACGTCAAACTAATGATGATTTTTCAAACATTTCATAACAGAAGAAGGTGGTACCACTGCGCTAATAGCCCCCGGTTCTCTCCTTTATTATTTTTTTAGCAAAAGTCCTCTCCTTTATTTTGACAAATAAGGAGAATGAGTTGGCAATTATAATAGGATCGCCATTCTTTATTGTACACTTGAAACTTGGAACAGTAAGAAGCAAAAGTGGTTCAGTTTGGTTGGTGTTCGCATTCAAAGCCAAGAGACAATCCAACCCAAACGCGTAAAACAGACTCACACTCTCTCTCAGACCTTCCCTGCACGTTCTTGCACTATGATTTCCCTCAACAGAAGCACATTTCTGGTACTACCCATTAAACAATTCATCCCACACAAACTTAACATCTTATATAAAAGCAATATTTCAATTCTAGTTCCCAGACCAAACGGGAAACAAAGAAAGGAAAAGTTTTCAAATGTTTGATTCAATTTGTACACGTGGGTAGTTGACTTTGTTCTCTTTTGACATGGACACCAATCTCCTCACTCCATTCCTACTTTTCTCATTTTTTTTAATTAAATAAAAAAGCATTATTTTTTATGGATTTTAGTTGCCTATAAATGCTGGGCATTGCTTTCTGTATCGCCAGACGCCAGATAAACTCATACACATACGGTTTCTTTTGTTTTTTTGGGTGCGTTTTGTGTGAAATTGTGTTTTAGAATTGTGATATTTGCAGAGACTTGTTCTGGGTTTTGCAGGTAAAGAGAGAAAGGTTTGGACTTTAATGGAGAAAACAATGATGAATGGTTTTCACTCTGTGGAGGAGGAAGCGAAGAATGGTGTTGTGGGTGGAGGTGTTGAGGATGTGTATGGTGAGGATTTTGCTACCGAGGATCAGCTTATCACTCCTTGGACTGCCTCTGTTGCTAGGTGAGAGACTCTTAACTTTCCTAGCTAATTCTGCATTTTGTGTTGTGTTATTGTTTTTGTTATGCGTTGATATCTCTCTATGATTAAGTAGATTTACTGACGTCAAAAGGTATGATCATTGTATTTAGTTTTACTCAAAATTGTTTTGTTGCTGACTATTTCCTAATTCCACGAATTCATTATTGTTGTTTTGCTATTTTCTGACAAATTCGATGTTCAAGGTTTGAGCTTGTGCAGATCAATGAGGAGGTGGTTAATATGCTGCAATCTTTTCAAAATAAAAATCGAGTCTGGGATAAAAAATTATAAAGAAGGAACAACGGCTTTTTTGTGTGTTTTCTTTTCTATTTTTTTTTTCAAAACCAGTCATTCAGAAATTCAGTCTTTTGTTGTTTCATGACTTTAACTATTAATCCAAACCAGGAAGCTATAAATTTTTTAATCTGTGAGTTGCTTTCTTTGATCAAATTTCTAATGTATTCTAATTCATGTTTTGAACTAAAAGCTTCATTCTGGATTAAACTTTTCTTGGATTTATGGTTATTAGGTGGTTGCTATGCTGATTAATCAAATAGTTAGTCATATAATATAATCTCTGTTCTGCTACAGTGGCTATACTTTATTGAGAGATCCACGCCACAACAAGGGGCTTGCCTTCTCTGAGAAAGAGCGGGATGCACATTACTTGCGTGGCCTCCTGCCTCCGGCTATCTTCAATCAGGACCTCCAGGTTTGCATTAAATGGCTTTGCACACTCTTCACAGATCATGTCCATAAACTAACATTCCATATCTTTAAGTATGTATGGTTTCTCAATTTTGTTTACCACTTTGTATCAGGAGAAAAGGTTGATGCACATTCTTCGTCAATACAAAGTTCCGCTTCAACGATACATGGCCATGATGGATCTTCAGGTATTTGTCAGCAATAGATTCACCTGATCAAGCAACGGGACAAACATTTTCTAGGAACGTCTGTTTTGTGATTGTTGTACTTCAAGAATGCTGAGCAAATTTTATTAACTGAACTTCTGTGATATTTTGCAGGAGAGAAATGAAAAGCTGTTTTACAAGCTTCTCATTGATAATGTAGAAGAACTTCTCCCAGTAGTGTACACTCCGACTGTTGGTGAAGCTTGCCAGAAATATGGCAGCATTTTCAGGC
>CAODLS010365821.1:0-27198 GCA_948243855.1 Flueggea neowawraea
CAATCATTTTTAGGATACCACAAGCCAACATTCTTGGTATTAATCAAATATCTAAAAATTCTTTTGACAGCACTTAAATGAGATTCTTTTGGACAAGATTGAAAGCATGCACAAAGACAAACATTGAACATAATATCAGGTTTACTTGCTGTAAGGTAAATGAGAGATCCAATCATACATCTATAAAGCTTTTCCTTTACTCCTTTTCCTTGCTCATTTTTTGTTAACTTTGTAGTTGTGCTCATTAGAGTTGGGGCAGATTTTGCATTCTCCATTCCAAAATTTTTAAGCATATCTCCAATGTATTTGCTTTGGTTGATGAAGATATCATCCATTGTTTGCTTAATTTGCAGTTCAAGAAAGTGACTAAGCTCTCCCATCATGCTCATTTCAAATTCTCTTTGCATCAACTCAGAAAACTCATTACACAAAGATGGGTTAGTAGCACCAAATATTATATCATCAACATAAATTTAAACTAACAATAAATCATTATTTTTGTGCTTAATAAACAAATTATTATCTACTTACCTCTTGAGAAACCATTGTCCAATAGAAATTGGCTCAATCTTTCATACCATGCTCTAGGAGCTTCTCTTAAACCATATAAAGCATTTCTTAGCTTGAAGACATGGTGAGGATGGTGAGGATATTCAAATCTAGGAGGTTGTTCCACATACACCTCTTCCTTGATGCAACCATTCAAGAAAGCGCCTTTCACATCCATTGTCCTTATAACAAGCATAAGCACATAAGATTCTTGTAGCCTCTAATCTTGTTACCGGTGCAATAGATTCTTCAAAGTCAATCCCTTCTTCTTGAACATATCCTTGAGCTACAATTCTGGATTTGTTTGTGACAACTTCTCCTTCTTCATTCTCTTTGTTCCTAAACACCCATTTGGTTCCAATCACCACGACTCCATCCGATCTTGGGACAAGTTCCCAAACTTGGTTCCTTTCAAATTGATTTAGCTTCGCTTGCATAAATTGAATCCAATATTCATCTTCTATAGCAACATTCACATTCTTTGGAATTATTTTGGGGATGAAAGCAAAGTTTGCATTATGCTTGAGATTTGATCTTGTGACTACTCCTTTTGTAGTATCACCAATAATAAGCTCTTTAGGGTGATCTCTAGCATATCTCCACTCTTTTGGCAATTTCTTTGATTGTTCAATCTTTTGATCATCTTTACCTTGCTTAGTTGAATCATCTTTGTCATTTAAGTTCAGATTCTCAAATTTTCTTCTAGTACCTACATCATCATCATCAACAATTCTAGAAGAAAGATGGTTAGTTTCATAAAAAATGACATGAATTGATTCTTCTACTTTCTCAAGTCTTTTGGTAAAGACTCTATATGCCTTACTAATTGATGAATAACCAAGGAAAATACCCTTATCAGATTTAGCATTAAACTTTTCTAGGGCTTCCTTTCCATTATTGTGGACAAAACATTTACAACCAAAAGTATGAAAATAAGATATGTGGGGAACTCTACCATTCGACAGCTCATAAGGAGTCTTTTTTAGTATGGAACGAATATAATTCCTATTCACTACATAGCATGTTGTATTTACAGCCTCAGCCCAAAAATACTTTGGCAAAATGTTCTCATTTAGCATTGTCCTTTCCATTTCTTGCAATGTCCTATTTTTCCTTTCAACAACTCAATTTTGTTGAGGTGTTCTTGGAGCATAAAAATTATGCAAAATACCATGCTTCTCACAATATGATTCAAATGCACATGAGAATTTTCCACCTCTATCACTCCTAATGGAGGTAATGATATAGCCTTTTTCATTTTGGACCCTTTTGCTATATGATGCAAGTGTATGAAAAGATTCATTTTTATTTGCTAAAAAGAAAACACATGTAAAACGTGAATAATCATCAACAATCACAAAACAATAAGCTTTTCCACCAAGACTTAGAGTGCTATATGGACCAAACAAGTCCATATGTAAAAGCTCTAAAGTCCTTGTGGTAGAAATCAAATTTTTGCTTTGAAAAGATGATTTTGAATGCTTTCCTTTAACACATGCATCACACACTAAATCCTTTTCAAATATGATTTTTGGTAAACCTTTTACTAAATCTTTTCTTGAAAGCTTTGAAATAGTATGCATGCTAGCATGTCCTAGACTTATATGCCACAACCATGTATCATCATTGACACTAACAAGGCATTTTTCATTATCATCATATACAACACACCTATTTGGTTCAAAAACCACCTTGCAATTTTTGTCACAAAACTAACTTATGCTCAATAAATTGTGTTTTAAGCCATTTACAAGCAAAACATCATCAATGGTAGGATTATGGGACTTACCAACCTTACCTTCTCCAACTATCTTACCTTTACCATTATCACCAAAGGTAACATATCCTCCATGTTTAGGTGAAATAGTTGAGAACATGGATTTGTCTCTGGTCATGTGGTGAGAGCAACCACTATCAAGATACCATATGTTCTTCTTGGTCTTCACTCTCATACATACCTACAAAGACACATCAAACTTCTGAAATTGGTACCCCAAGCTTTTTTAGGTCCTTTTGGGTTAGTAATCACTAATTTGGGTAAGGTTGTTCCTTTTGGAACCCAAATCCATTTAACCCCAACATATCTAAGCTGCTTCAATTTGCAAGAGTAAGCATAATGACCATTAATGCCACAATAAGAACATGCATCATCCTTTGAAAATCCTTGTTTCACACTCTTTTTAGTTGAAAACGGAATGTAGCCTAAGCCATGCTTGGATAAGGATTGTCTTTGAGAACCTAAAAGTTTCTCAAGGTTTTCCTTTCCATTGGTGAGCTTTATGGCAATGGATGAGAAATCTTTAACACTTTTCTTCAAAATAGATTTTTCATTCATCAAAACCTTATTTTCCTTTTCTAAAGCTTTCACCTTAGCTTCAAGTTTTGAAAAACTCTTTTTCAAAGCAATATGCCTACTGCCAAGTTCCTCAAATTTACTTCTTAAATCATCAAAAGCATCTTGCAATTCATCAAAGGTGTAATGATCATATACCTCTTCATCATCATCACTTGATGAATCATCTTCTTTAGCCATTAGACATAGGTTTGCCATCTCTTCTATCTCTTCATCCTCATCCGTACTTGACTCATCACTATCGCTCCAAGTTGCCTTCATGGCCTTTTCCTTCTTCTTCTTTGAATATTTTGAGAATTTCTTGGAGAGAGTACACTTTTGCTTGACATGGCCCGGTTCATTGCAATTGTAGCAAATGATTAAGCTTTCCTTCTTAGAATACTTATTGAATTCCTTCTTAAATTTTTTTTGGCTCATATTTACTATTTTGATTCTTGTTCTTCTTCCATGGCTTGTTCCTCTTCATGAACATTTTGAATCTTCTTACATACATTGCAATTTCCTCATCATCACTCTCACTTTCTTCTTCAATTTGAGAATCTTTAACCACCTTATATTTTAGAGCTATTCCTCTTTTTTTTTTGTCATTTTTGGATCCTTTCTCATCATCTTCATACAATCCCATCTCATGAGTGAGAAGAGATCTGAGTAGTTCTTCTAAAGGTAGCTTGTTGAGGTCATTTGCTTCAAGAATTGCATCTTTCTTGGATGCCCAAGATTTAGGTAATGCCCTCAAGATTTTTCTTACTAGCTCCTAGTTTGAGTATGTCTTACCAAGAGTTTTCAATCCATTTAGAATGTCATTGAAGCGATCGAACATCTCTTGGATTCGTTCTCCCTCTTTCATCTTCAAAAGCTCATACTTGTGCATAAGAAGTGAGACCTTGTTCTCCTTCACTTGAGATGTTCCTTCATATGTGATCTTCAAGGTTCTCCAAATATCATCAGCAGTAGAACACTGCTGGACCTTGTTGAATTGTGTTTTTCCCAAGGCACAAAACAAAATGTGCATGGCATTGTTGTTGTATCGCACCATTTCTTTGTCATGGTCTGTCCATTCAGCTTTTAGTTTCAAGATTTCTTCCCCATCTATTGTCTTCACTAGAATATAGGGACCCGTCTCTACTGCATACCATACTTCTTCAGCTTCACATCTTAAGAAGACCATCAATCTTGTCTTCCAATAAACATAGTCGTTGCCATCAAGGAAATGAGCTCGGTTAGTAGCCAAACCTTCATATTTGGATATATATGCCATGGATGCCATTTTGGATCTTATACTCAAGGTTGTTAGACCTTAAAATATTGAGCCTTAGCTATAATACCAATTGTAATCCCAAAATGGCTATCCAAGAGGGGGTGAATTGGATATCTTGCTAAGTGTAAAAGATTTTGAAAACTTTTGGCAATATTTTGAAAAACAAAAGTTGATAGCTAAATCCAACACATAACCACAGAAACTGAAATGAAAATAAGTAAGGGATAGAGAAAACAAATCCGTGATTTATAGTGGTTCGATCATCCTTGATCTACGTCCACTCCTCTAGCCTCAACTAGAGAATTTCAATCCATTAAATCTTCCTCACTTGCAGGTGGGGGAAAATTGTTACAACCTCTTGTTTTTCAGGCTCACAAGACAACATTTACAATCCCTTGTTTTTCACTGGCTCAACAAGAAAACCATAACCATTTGTTTTCAAAAGCAAAAAAACAAGTACATCTATTCTACCCACAATCTTTACAACCAAAGCTTGTTTACACGAGGTTTAACAAAACGAGAATGATCTTCTCACACCAAATCTAAAAAAATTGCAATAAAAAGGTTAGTTGTAGTGTAAGAACTTGAAAACACTTAGAGAGAGAAAGTCAAGAATGAAATTTGCAAAGCTTAGGCTTAATCTCAATGCGTTATCTTTCTGTCTCTGAAATGTGTACCTCTCTTTATAGGTAGACTCCAAAATGTAGTCGTTGTAAGGCTTGAAATAGCCGTTAGGAGTCGAGAAAGAAATTCTGATTTTGATGACATCAGCAAGTACAACGTGCGTTGTAAATGTCCGATTGACGTACAACGTGACTTGCTTCCTTTCAACGTTTCTTGCATCCAACTCTAATGCTTCGGCCTCAAATGTTGCACAATGTAATGTATCTTGTGTTTATGCAACGTGACTTGACTCTCCATCCAGAATACTCACCTGAAAATTTTCTTCGTACAACGTGACTTGTATCCATTTGCAACGTGCATTGATCATGCCTTAGTGTGCATTGCATATTGCACTTGATTATTCAACGTGTACTGTCGATCTTCAAAGATCTCTTCTTTGATTTTGTCACGTGATTGCATCAAGTGTCAGAGAATATTCAAATTTGAATCCCAAGGCGCCGACTTGTCAGATGCTAACATCACCTCCTTCAATATGACTTGTATCTATGTGCAACATGCATTGAGGAATGATTTCAAAGATGACTCCTTTACTCGCAAAGTGACTTGAAAGGTAGTGTAACGTCGATTTCCATTGCTCTCAAGTCGACTTCAAGTCTGATGCTCATTCTCGTCAACGTGACTTGTACATAAGTGCAATTTATGCTGAAAGCACCTCATTCACATAACGTGACTTGAGCTTCATGCAACGCCCCTTGTAGGCTTCAGATGCCTACTGCCCCCTTAGTTTAACTCGATAACGTGACTTGTATCTTATGTTGCGCGACTTGCACCTCAACTGGAAAACCCATAATTCCTTTGATATGATTAACGTGACTTGTATCAAGTAAAACGTGCGTTGATCATACTGTAATGTGCTTAACATTGGCTGTAACGTGTATTGCTTAACTTTTTCACATGTTTTGTTAAAATCATCAAAACTGAGAGTCAACAAATACGAGACTCAGTCCAAAAGGGCACTCACAACCAATGGAGGTTCCTACTAAGTGACGAGTACCGATAAGGATACGGATGCCAAAATGTATGCCTCAAAAATATAAAGGGAAGGGGTGAGAAAATCTTAGTGAGGGACAACACTCTAGATCGCCTCATACATGCATCACAAAGACCTTTTGAAAATAATTCAAAAGTATCACAAACTTGTATGTATAATATAATATACAAACCATTAATAATAGTAGTTTCCAAAATCATTTCAAAAACATTTGCACTAACAGTATCCAGTATACAATTAGGCGATCTAATCAATAATATCATATATTCATTATAAAATGTAATTGCATAATGGGACTAAACAGGAGTGATCATACCACTGAATAACAGGAGTGATTGTGTCACTAATAATAGGAGTGGTTGATTCACTAAAAACAGCAGGAGAAACTATGTCACTAAATACATGTGTCTAGCCGAACACATGGTTACCACATAACCGTGGAAACTAAGGGTCTCACAATTAGCATTGGTATACCAAAAGTTACGTACCCCGTAGCTGAGGTGTCCCATGTATATACAAAATCCATATCAAGCAATTGACATATCAAAGTTATAAAACCAGAAAATTGATATGTATAATAGTTTAAATCCAAGAAAACCAATTCATTTATAACCAGTTTTAAATGGCCAATCCATTACATAATTAGATTACAGGTGATTTATCATCATATCAAAAACATATAATATTAAAAAAGACACGACCTAAGTGTCTAAAACTGTCACCGCACTCACTTGGAATCCAAAGCAAAACCAGACCAATCACTCACCAACAGTAAAAGGTTGGTCTCGATGGCAGAAACAAGAAGCTGAAACAATAAATCACAGAGATATCAACAGGTGGTGAGTATTATGGCAATGCAATATGTGTAAAATGAAAATGCAGATGTAATGCGTAGTCATGCTGAAATCCCATCTCAAATCAAGATTTGACGTTCATAACTCGAAAATCAGATTTTACACAAAATAATGTTTCATTCCTTGAATGCCCAAAATTCACAGTTCATACCTCAAAATGAAAAATTATCAAATCAGTCCTCAAAATAAGCAAAATACCAATATTAATCATCCATGTAAACAAGATACAAAAATTACACCTTTTAGTCCCTCCATATATGGCTTACTTGAGTAACGGGACATCTTACTCGAATAACTATGCAACTCTCTTACTCGAATAACTACAAGCTTACTCGAGTACTGAATCATTGTCTTACTCCAGTAACTCCTTGGATTACTCGAGGAACTAAAGGCCTCGTTTACTCGAGTAACATAATGTGTTACTCGAGTAACACATTCAGATACTTAAACCGATCAAAACTTAGCTTCATCCATTCAAATCATCTGTCAAACCATTGTGAAGCTCAATTCATAACCAAACAACTCAAATCAATTCATTTAATTAATTTCTGAATTACCAAACATATTCATGAACAATAACAGATGGATTCCAACATCCAAAATCAGATTCTAACATGAAGAACATGAACATGAAGCAAGAACAAAACTCAGGACTAAAATCTCACCTTCAATTCGCGAATAACCAATCCCTGAAGTAAAGGAATCAAATGAAACTGTTTTTGAGGGGCTGAGAGAGTGTTCTGAGGTGTTGAATGACCGTAATAAACGAAATAACTCAGTTTTAAGAGCTAACAGCCGCCACACCGCTTGCCAAGAATGCATAGCTTACTCGAGTAACTCAAGCCTTACATTACTCCAGTAATGCAAACTCTTACTGGAGTAACACACCCCAAAATTCAGAAATACAACTTAACTTACTCGGGTAAACAAGATCTTGTCTTACTCGAGTAAGCCTTGAACTTACTCGAGTAATCCAACCTTAAACTCGAATTGACAATGCCTTTACACGAGTAACACATATCCTTACTCGAGTAAACATACTTTCTTTCGAATAAAATTCGAAAAAAAAATTACTCGGTATTTTGACCAAATGAACAAGTTCTTACATACTTCCCTCCTTAAAAGAAATTTGTCCTTGAATTTCCAAATAAATCCCAACCAGAAGTAAAATCAAACTCAAATATCTGAATCCGAATCTGACCCTTTCAAACACAGTATGAAAAATGACAAAAATAGAAAAAACAAATATAGAAGCAAAAAATAAAAGATATTGACCTACAAATCAGTAGAATCAAACAAATATAGATATTTGTGTCTCATATCCTCTTATGCCTCCTAAGTAGCCTCCTCAACAGAATGATGTCTCCAGATCACTTTCAATGATGTTATATCCTTATTCCGGAGTCTTTTGACCTGACAGTCAATAATCAAAATTGGAGTCTAATCATTAGACAAATCTGATCTAATCTCAATTGTCTAAGGTGCCAGGACATGTGACGAATCGAGACTCAGTCCAAAAGGGCACTCACAGCCAATGGAGGTGCCTACTGAGTGACAAGTACTGATCAGGCGACAGATGCCAAAATGTAAGCCTAAAAAATATAAAGGGAAAGGGTGAGAAAATCTTAGTGAGGGACAACACTCTAGATCACCTCATACATGCATCACAAAGACCTTTTGAAAATAATTCAAAAGTATCACAAACTCGTATGTACAATATAATATACACACCATTAATAATATTAGTTTCCAAAATCATTTCAAAAACATTTGCACTAACAGTATCCAACATACAATCAGGCGATATTATCAATAATATCGTATATTCATTATAAAACATAATTGCATAATGGAACTAAACATGAGTGATCATACCACTGAATAACAGGAGTGACTGTGTCACTAATAATAGTAGTGGTTGATTCACTAAAAACAATAGGAGTAACTATGTCACTAAATACATGTGTTTGGCCGAACACACGGTTACCACATAACCTTGGCAACTAAGGGTCTCATAATCAGCATTGGTATACCAAAGGCTACATACCCCGTAGCTGAGGTGTCCTATGTATATACAAAATCCATATCAAGCAACGTCCATATCAGGCAATAGACATATCAAAGTTATAAAACCAGAAAACTGATATGTATAATAGTTTAAATCCAGGAAAACCAGTTCATCATATAATCGATTTTAAATAGTCAATCCATTACTTAATTAGATTACATGAGATATCTCAGCATATCAAAAACATATAATGTTACAGAAGACAAGACCTAAGTGTCTAAAGCTATTACCGCACTCACCTGGAGTCCAAACCAAAACCAGACCAATCATTCACCACCAATAGGAGATTGGTCTCGATGGAAGGAGCAAAAAGCTGAAACAATAAATCACAGAGATATCAACAGGTGGTACTAGTACTGTGGCAATGCAAAATGTGTAAAATACAAATGAAAATGCTAATGCGTACTTGACGCTGAAATCACATCTCAAAGCAGGATCTGACGTTCATAACTCGAAAATCAGATTTTACACAAAATTACATTTCAATTCTCGAATTACCAAAATTCACAATTCATACCTCAAAATGACAAATTATAAAACCAGTCCTCAAAATGCGCAAAATACCAATATTAATCATCCATGTAAACAAGATACAAAAATTACACCTTCTAGTCCTTCCACATATGTCTTACTCGAGTAGCATGACATCTTACTCAAGTAACCATGCAACTCTCTTACTCGAGTAACTACAAGCTTACTCGAGTACAGAATCATTGTCTTACTCAAGTAACTCCTTGGATTACTAGAGTAACTAAGGGCCTCGTTTACTTGAGTAACATAATGTGTTACTCGAGTAACACGTTCAGATTCTCAAACCGATCAAAATTCAGTTTCAACCATTCAAATAATCTGTCAAACCATTTTGAAGTTCAATTCATAACCAAACAACTCAAATCAATTCATTTAATCGATTTCTAAAATACAAAACATACTCACGAACAACAATAGATGGATTCCAACATCCAAAATCAGATTCTAACATCAATAACATGAACATGAACCAAACTTAGGACTGAAATATCACCTTCAATCCATAAATAACCAAGCCCTGAAGTAAAGGAATCGAACAAAAATGTTTCTAAGGGGCTGAGAGAGTGTTCTGAGGTGTTGAATGACCATAATAAATGAAATAACTCAGTTTTAAGAGCTAACAACCACCACACCTCTTGCCAAGGATGCATAGCTTACTCAAGTAACATAATAGCTTACTCGAGTAACTCAACTCTTACATTACTTGAGTAACGCAAACTCTTACTCAAGTAACACACTCCAAAATTCAGAAATACAACTTCACTTACTCGGGTAAACCATATCCTGTCTTACTCGAGTAAGCCTTGATCTTACTCGAGTAATCCAATCTTAAACTCGAATTAATAATGCCTTTACTCGAGTAACATATATCCTTACTCAAGTAAACATACTTTGTTTCCAATAAAATTCAAAAAAAAAATACTCAATATTTTGACCAAACGAACTGGTTCTTACAAAAACATAGGAAGTAAGAGAAGAAAAAATATTACCCTTACAATATCGGTTATTGCAAAATCCAAGCAAGTCTCGAGATTTCCAAAGAACTTGTTTTCATCCCTAAGAAACATTGAAGTGTAGATGATCCTATGTGCTACTCCAGGCATATTCACTGATTTGTCTAAAAAAAAATCCATGTTCTGGAGGATTAGATTCAGACGAATTCTTTTTGGAAACCTTATCCTTTGGTGTAGAAGTCTTGCTCTTCGATTCAAGATCATTGACCTACGACTCAAATGCCTTCTATCGATGCTTGAAAGCCTTTTGACTAGGCTCAGATGCCTTAGCCCCTGAATCAGAAACAATGTTCTTCTCCCATGAGGAATGGGAAGGATGTAAGGGAGTGTTATTTTCCTTCTAAGAGGAAGAACGAACTGAAGATGAGAGTCTCTCCTTGGATGGTTTCTTGGAAAGGGTCAAATCGATTTTCTTCCCTTTACATTTTCTTAAGGATAGGGCATTGCGAAGGAGATCCATACATGTAAATAAATCAAATGAAGTCAAGCAAAATTAGAATTTCAAGTAATGTCAATACAAACTTAAAATAACCTTCAGCAGAAGAATCAAATGACGTGATGAAATTAATTTCACCTAAAAGTGTCATGGCACTTTGATTAACAGAACATGATTCATTGATAGGAGAAGTGGGAGATGACCAGAACCTAAGTAAGTTTCTCCAATAGGAGAATCCTCATTGGGTAAGGGAACAAGATTTGAACACCATGGATCAGGAATGACTCCTATTGAGTAGTAGATAGATTTTGGCCCGACAGGATCTCAATACATTTAACTTGGGTGTCGGATGTTAATGTCCTAATTTCATTAGCATAAAACTCCCTAAGATAGGAAAGATTGAATATTTTGGGCTCTGATCTTGTCCAACACCAACGAAGTGCATCACTCAAAAGTTATTCAATAGGGAAGACTATAAACCAATAATGGTATAACTTCTTGGGAGGCTTGTGAATGTCATCTAAGAAAAGGGTATCGACCTTCAAAGCTTTTTGGATAGTAAAATTTCCCTCGCAAATTTGAACAATTACAGAGTTAAAAAAAGCATTAGAACAAATATAGGGAAGGCACCATGCCTTTCAGGAGAAAAAGAACGTGGAAAACCATCAAATTCGTGTGAACCTTAAGGTGCAGTTGAAAGGGAACTCAATTATTTTCCCTAAGAAAAAGAAGGGAAATTTTCGAAGTGGAAATCGTAGGCCTTGTTGCATGGAATATTCATGGATGGCGAAGGAAGTGTTAGGTTCAACAAAGGCGGGACAACTAACATCATGAAGATCAAGTGTCTCCACATGCTAATCCAGAGGAAATGAGAAGTTGTTCTTTAGTCTCTGTATTATTGAGCTATGAATGAAGGATTTGGGGTTATCCCGACCAACGACGTCGGTGTCCTTGAGGTCAAATTTTGAGACTTGTGTACTGTAATACCCCTCCTATTTCGGTTAGAGCTCTTGTAGCTTTTTGACTAAGTTTGATTTGATCTTTGGGATAATTGGAGTATTGATTAGATGTTTAATGATGTCTTGAGGTTTTTATTAAGTGTTTGGAGGTGTTTAATGATGATATTTTTTATAAGGTTGGGTGTTGTTGAGTCCCGTGTATTTTGAGTTGTTCAAGAAAGCACTTTGTGTTACTCTAGCTGAATTGACCCGCGGATGAGTCGAGTTTTATGGGGGCTGTTTAACTCGATTTAGAGACTAGATAACTCATGTAAGCCTCTGTGTAACTCAATTAAGACATGTTCAAAGGTCGATTCTAGGTAAATTTAACTCAAGTTAAAGGGCCTATAACTTGAGTTATCCATGCATTTTACTAAAATGACTCTGTTTTTTGGCAGAGGTCTATATAAACCCCAAACCAACCCTCTCGGCTCTCTCACCTCCAAAAAATGTCCCATTTGCTCTCTTATTGACTCTCCTTGGTTCCCAAACGTTCCTATATGTAAGATTTCACTTCTAGCACTCTCTTTTCTTTTCATTTTGTGCATTTAATTGGTTTGGTTCTTTGAAGAATGTTTTTGAGCTTTTGGTTTGGGTTTCAAATTTTAGCATAAATATGTGGAAAAGGAGGTTAGATATTATTATATCTTGATGGATTAAGGTTCAAGGAACATACATTGAGCTTGGGTTTGAAATATTTGATGAGTTCTTTGAATGGATTAGGGTTTGGCCGAATTTGTGAAGAGTCTTGATGATTTTGAGTTGTATTGATGAAACCAATTGTAGATTTTATATTCAGGAGGTTGAATAGAGACAATATAGGTAATTGGAAGTGATTTTTTATCGGTTGAATCAAGTGATTGATCGAATTTGGAAATCTGGGTAATTGACTTACTCAAATAAGCATTTTGGCTTACTCAAGTAAGCTAGAGCATGTGTTACTCAAGTAGGCATTTGGCTTACTCGAGTAAGCCGTGGTTCTAAGGGACCAAATTGTGATTTTTCGTATTTTGGCAATTTCGGCAATTTCTAAGAGATTGAAGACTAATTTGGAGATTCTAACTACTCGGAGGAATTTTTGGTAATTAGAGAATACTTTAAGGACTGACTTGCAAATTTTGAAAAGTTTGGGGACTAAAGAATAATTTTACCGAGGTCGAGGACCAAACTATAATTTTGCGAGATGTTTGATTTTCAAGGCGAGAGCGTTAGATATTCATTCGAAGTAGGTTTCTCTGAGTCTATGTCGGCATTTGCATTTCATGCATTTTTGTACCGCCACAGTACCACATTATATCTTTGATTCTGCTTTGGTAATTGTTTAAACTTCGTGTTCCAGTTAGCGAGGTTAGCTAGCAACCAGTGGTGCGCGACTGGGCCATTCAGCTTGGATATCTCAGTGAGTGGAATGGCAGCTTCAGACACATATGTTTTACTTCTAAATCTATGTTGTTTTTTATATGTTTGGACCCTTGCATGTAATCTAGAATAAATAAAGGATATGAAACCTTAAAATTTGACTTACGTAAAAACCTCCGTTATGAAATCCTGTTGGGATATTATTTGAAATTTTTATACAGTTTCCATGTTTTGAAATAAACGATTTTGTGAATATAAGTATTCTGATCAATAATAAGAAAATATTTTTTGTAATGAATGTTCTGCTGAATTTGTATTTCAATGAAATAAAAGTTGTTTATTTCATGCTGCTTCTTTGATTTTTGAAATCGGTTATTGCATGATTTGTCAGTGGTTCATCCACTACCATCTGTTTGATTCGGCGTTTATATTTTCTGCAAAAATTATGGTTTAATTATTCTGACTCGGGACACCTTTGTTACGGGGGTAAACGTAACCTTTGGTATACCAATATGAAAACTCAGTTACCAGGGTAGGTGGTAGCACTCAGTTACTAGAGTAGGTGGTAACCCGTGTGTCTAGCTAACACTCGTGACTATATGTTTCTAGTGGCAGAGGTCCACGTATGTTTCTAGTGGCAGAGTCCACATATGATCTAATAGCGGAGTCCACATATGATCCTGATTTTGGATTTTAATACCAGTCCCGTGTCATAATTTTTTGGCACAATATGTTTTGTTTGGGAATAAAATTTTGGTGAGCTTATGTTATTGCTCATTTTCCCGTAGTGTATTGTTTTATAGTCTGACAGGGTATATCTAGCTAGAGCATGGGGATTGCAATGTTTGCAGATGTCCTTCGATCAGTATCTGTTTTGTTACACCTTGAGACCCTTATGGTAGATAAAGTACTGTTCAAAGACCCTAAGACTGTCAACTGTTAGCTCTTTTGAGTCGGATATTATTTGGACTTCTAAGGTTGCTAGTTTATTTTGATCTGATCTAGTCAGCACAGTTCTAATGTTGTACAAGTGTATGATCAGTTATCATCATCTTTGTTTGTCATTTGGCATGATATCTGCATTGTATGATTTTTTATTCTGATAATGTTTTCGATTTTGGTAGAAATGGTAAATTTTGGCATGAATGCATATTAAGAGTTTCTACTTGTTTTTTTGATATACGTCCTGTAAATAATTATTTTTGTACATTTGTCTGACTGGTGTTTGCTTTGGTTGCGAACGATTTCGAACTATTATTTTGTATCTAGCGTGTATACGTATATAACTTATATCTGCAAGCAAATTTTTCTAACGTTTTCAAAACTGTCTTTGTGAGGTACGTATGAGGTGATTTGGAGTGTTGTTTTCTCACTAGGGTTATTACCTCCTTTCTTTTCTGTCTATTTCCTTTGTTATTATTTTCAGGTATTTTGGTTTATTGTGATCCCTCAGCATTCAACACTCGGTGAGGCATTCTGAAGTTACAGCCAGTGCCCTTTTGTTCGGACCCAGTTATTTATTTTGTTAGTTGCTTCATACCAGTATACTTGTGGGTGTTTGACTCTGTATATTTATTTGGTATTTAAATATGATTTCTGATTTGATACAAATTTTATTATTATGAAAACCTATGTTTTAAAGATGTTTGGATTTCTATATTGTTTATAACTTTTAAAATGGTTTTAGTATTTCTTCGAGGCTTGTGCAAAATGGGCTAGACTCTCATAGACAGTTTGCCTCGTACGTCTGTCATGGTCCGGAAACGGGTCATGACATGTACTTTAGGACATTTTTGGCTAAAGAGGTGCAACACAGGATTTTGGAAGCAAATGGAGGGAAGACCTTATTCTAAAAATTTTGAAGAAATTCATAAGGATTTTGTAAATTTCTACCTATTTTTGGAACTAATTAAAAAGGCATAAAAAATTATTGAGCAAGAATAATGCCACAAAATTTTGTAGAAAATAAATAAATAGTCAAGTGTGAAAAACACCCGAAGAACGCGTAGATGAGATTTGGTGTTGGGAAAAAACCCATAAACAAGTCACACAACCTACAAGGAAAAGGAAGAATTTATGTTGAGGAAATGCCAAAAAAATAAGAGAGAGAGGAAAAATGGGACGACATGTCATCAAGACAAGCTACAAGTCGTTCGGAGTCGGTTAGGAGTAGGGGTGGCAATTCCTTGAAGGACCACCCTCCCCCTCCAATGGCTGCTGACGAAACCAAGGTTGAAGAATAACTGTTTTCAATTTTTTTAATTTGGGGCCTGAAATGATGTTGTTTCAGGCCCCATAGACCTTTTTTAATCTTAGGACTAAAATCACGTCGTTTTAGTCCGAAGGTTTTAAAAAAAGTCTTTGTCGTTTCAGGCCCCAAATTAAAAAAATTGAAACATATTGCACTCGATTTCAAACGAAACAGAGGAGAAGGGTTTGAGTTGAGACCAAACTAAAAGGAAAAAGGGGAGAACCCCATTGCAGCCGCCCACCATTTCTCAATCGCTGACCACATTGCCGCTGCCGTCCGCCACTCTTGTCGCCATCGAACTTGGTTTTCCGCTCCGGTGACTGGTAAGTTGTGTTCTTCTCATTGAGTCATTGTTTAACTTTTGTTAATTTTTAGGTTAGGTTTTGGTTTGAAATTTGGATAGATGGATTTGATGTTGAATAAATTTTATTATTTTCTAGAAAATTAGAAAACAGAAATTGAATACGGTGGTTAGGAATCATGTAAATTTTACAGCATTTCCAATTTATTTTGAATGTTTCAAAGAATCCGAATGAAAAGATTCGTTTTATGGTTGTCAAATATTAAGCGCTAATGAAAGACAAACTGATTTACACATTTAAATGTTCTTTTCACTAATAGTTTCCAAAAGCACAAACCTACAACTGGTATTTTCCTGAAAAAATTGATTTTATAAAGAAGTGAAGACAGGGTTTGAGAATCAAATAACTCAAAGCATAAAGTTCTATAAAAAATTCTGGAATTCAATACCTATATTTTTGTTTTTGTTCCTATATATACACAAAAATTATTATACATGAATGCACAAATATATGATCAGGATATTTGTTAAACAATTAAAGGTATTTTTACTTTTCATGTTTGCATTTCTATACTATAATAAATCCATGCAATCTCTTTCTTCCAACCATGCAATCGAGAAGTATGCAGAAAAAGAGAATATACGTACATATAGAAAAACCTGTTTAGACCATATAGATAATAGATTGATAATGTTAACTTGTTTATTGTTGTATTTGTTTGATTTGAAATTGAATTATATATGTCTAGGAACGAATATGAACAAATTTATTATTTGAAGTAAGAGGTCACCAATATCTATGAAGGAATGGTGTCCTTTGGGATTTTCTCCTGCGTCCGTCACTTGAGCCACCCACAGGTTGATGAATCTCCAAACGGGTTCTATTAAATTGTATCAAATTGGATCCAAAAAACTCCAAATACTACGAATCGGGCGCTTGAACAGGGACTTCCAGGGGCAACGTCAAGCACCTTAACCGTTTGAAACTTTCGAATATTTGGTTCAAAGCCAAATTGATATGTTATTAAGCCTCATGTTGGGTTGCCAATGCCGGCAAATAACACATCATTTGGCCCTTCAGCTTCATCACCATCTGCAATGGACGCCCAAAGCCTTCCTCACCTCCTCCCAATGACAACCACCATCCGACCAATACCATCATCAACCTGCAAAACATTTACAAGAAACAAAAAACAAAACAAGAAGCAAAGTCCAAAAACACAACAATGAAGCAAATAAATAAACAGAGAGGAGAGGTCAACCCAAAAGTGAAGCCTTCAATGATAAAACTCCACACAACTCCAAGAGTGATAAACGTGGAAGAAAAGCCGAAAAGAGAGGTTTGCTACAAGCAAAGAACAAAAATCATATTTGACGGAGAAGGGGACACCAAAAACTAACCAAATCTGCAAAGCCTCAACCAAGAAGGACCGAAAGGGGAACTAAACAACTAGGAAAATGTATGAGAATTGCAGCGAACAGTGACAGACAAAAGAGAGGTGGTCAGGACAAACCAACAACATATTATATAGAATTCAGGTTCAGAGATTAGGATGTGAAAAATATTTTAAGAAAAAATGAGAATCAAATAAAAATCAAATCACAATTGGATTCTCACTATAAGACTATGTTCAGCAGGAATTACATATACACCCCACACTTTATAGAGAAAACTTCATTCACTTGAAATGTATATTCTCTATACCAAAAAAATTATACTTAAATCTCTGCCGAATTAAACACTAACCTAAACTTCGGAGAGTTCCTTAAGGATCAACTGACCTCACTTTTCATTTTGTTCTTGTAAGAATCTTGGTGTTTCAAAGTGTTCGTGATTATTCATTCATCTCTTACATCTTTCTTGATTGTGTGGATATGGCTATGGTGTTTTTGTAGTTATGTACTTGTGTACTTTCAATTGTTAAAATTTATCTAAATTTAATCCAACTGTTCAAATTGTGTTATTTGTCATTAGTTTTTTAATGTGTTGGCATAATCTAAACAGTTAGATCAATTTTAAATAATGTAAACAAATATTTACCATTAAAAGTATGTAAAGCACACAACTGCAAAAACACCATAGTTAATGCCTGATTGTGTTGCTTATTGGAGGCAACAACATTAAGAAAATCAACTCGATATAACTTGCAATATGTAAAAAATATTTTATAATGTTTGTTCTATATTTATATAATATTAAAATAATATTTATGCATAAAAATATTTATGTATAAATTATAATCAAAATAAATAACACATAAAATACAGTAGTAAATTTATAGGATTAATTTGGATATGTTCCTGAGGTTCTACCAAAATTTTCATTTAATCCTCCCTTTTTAAAAATTGGTGATTTCATCCCTTTAAGTTAACACCGTTTGTTGCTCTTACCAAAAATTGCAAAAGGACTTTACTGCGATTATATAAAAAGGTTTATTGTTCCACTTACACAGTCAATCTCACTCTCACTTAAATACATTGGAGCATGTCTAGATAAGTAATTGGATTAGAGATTGATAGTTCTCGAGAAAGTGAAAAGACCATCTAATTATCACATTTACTTGTATTCACCAGTATCCTATTTGTGTTTTGTTTGTTAAAATATGAATATGTAAATAAAAAGTATAATTAATTAAAAAGAGAAACCCAAGTGTATTTAAATGTGAGTTGATGAATTTATATAACCTGTTGTAGGCATGCTCTACATATAAAGGAATTGCTATATGCTACAATCACTACAAAAAAATTGACCAAATTTCGACCAAAAGGTTTAGTCGCAATAAAGGGATTTTAGTCACAAAAACATTATTGTCACAAAGATTTTGTCGTAAAAATTTGTCGGAAAAAGATATCCTCGCAAAACGACTTTTGTGACGAATTTCGTCACAAGATTTGTGGCCAGAAACTTTTTCGTCGTAAACGAAACGACGAAGTCAACTGACAAGTTTGGGACCGATTGGTCGCAAAATGTGTTGCAACAAATTTGTCGTAACCATTTGTCTTAATAGTAACATTTTATGCAATTTTTGTATATTATTTACTATTTAATATTATTAAATTATTTAATAGGAATGGAAAAGAACTAAATAAAATATAAAGTTTCCTTAAATTAATTAAATATTTAATATTTAAATCTCAAAAATACATTACAAATATTTAATATTTACTAACTACAAAAATATAATAGAAGCCTGGCTCAGCTTGTAATCTTTTTGTGCCATAAAATCCTTCTTTTTATGAATCATGTGAAAGATGACATTGTATAGCTTGCATGCGGCTTCCTCCACAATTTTTTTTTTTATTTTATACTCGTCCTTCGAATCCATTATAAGATTTGACTACAAATAAAAGGAAATATCTTTTACCATTCAAAAGGAAACTTAAAATAGCATTACACAACACATTCCTGCAGTCATTAACTTGAATCAACACATGTACTTTTCCAGATCAACACACACAGTCATTAAAATAAAAATACTAGAATGAGTAGACGGTGATAAGAGAGGCAACGGTGACGGTGACAAGAGAGCGTCGATAGAGAAGCCAAAGAGATAGAAAACACCACATCTACCAAATACCCACAAAAGAAAGCACCAAACGCATCAAAGATATCATCTTCAACAACACAAAAAACCAAAAAAATAATCCAAAAGATGTCATCATAAAAATGATGTTGAACGGAGATTCTCACTTAACACGAAAAGTTGAGACAACTTGAAATGTCATCATAAAATAGTGAGAAACTCAGTGAGGAATAACACATAAACCGTTTGGAAAAAATATATATTTTCAAAAGAATACCACATATACGTATGTACTCAAGTAATACCCATATACACATAGATACTTACTAATAATATATTCGAGAGCATTTTTCAAAATAAGTAGCACAGAAGACAACAACTTATAGTCAAACATCATAAATATCAGACAAATATTGTAATAGAAAGCCAGATAGATGAAATGTTACAAACGGCATGCAAATAATTATATATAATTCTTATAATAGCTTATCAAAATCCTAAAACAAGTATTAGCCACATAGGCATGTATAGCAGACGGTAGCCAGTAATGCTAATAATAACAGACGTTAGCCTTTCACGCGTATATATAGCAGACGTTAGCCTTTAGGTATATATAGCAGACGGTAGCCATAAGGCATATATGTGGCTATTGCCACCAGACGATATATAATATAGTTGTTAAGGCTATTGCCACCAAAAGATATATAATAGCCATTAAGGCATATATGTGCCTATTGCCACCAGACAATATATAATAGTCGTTATGGCATATATTTGGCTATTGCCACCGGACAATATATAATATAGTTGTTAGGCATACATGTGACTATTGCCACCAAACGATATATAATATATAGCATATATGTGGTTATTGCCACCAAACAATATAGAATATATAGCATATATGATATAGATTATGAAACATATAATTTATAATGTCAGCGACTAAGCACGTAGAAGAACAATTAATTACAAAATTTATTGCAGAATACCTTATAAAATATAATATGTTATGCAATTTACACATCTTCTTTAACAGAATTATTAGTCAAAATATCTACAACAAATGATCATACAAAGCAGTTAGATATTCACTGAGCGCATCTTATCATATTAATTGCAGATATAAAATAAAATAACTACTTGCCAAAGGCAGATATAAAGAAGTAGTCAAGCGTTCAGAATAGTCAAACGTTTATCGAATATTAAATACTGAAAATATGAATTACATGGTTCACCGAACCTTTAACTGTTCTAAACTAAATATTAAAGTAAGAGCACGACAACAACAATGTAAGTTAGGCAAATACAACCTATGTGTTTGTAAAGGCATCCAACTTACCTGGACGTGGTCCAAATAATCCGGTCGCGCACCACCGATGGATGGCTGGTCACCTCAGATATCAGACGAACTGAAAGCAGACAAATGTATGATAGATTCAAACATTGTACAGTACTGAGGCATTATAGAGTATGTGTGTGTAAGAAATGTTGGTTTATTTAGTGATTGGTTAATAGATGATTGATCCATGCATAATGACTCGACCAATGATTTGCTTAGATATAACTCAACTCAATATTTAGCGACAAATGATTGGTTATGTAGTATCATACTCCTACATCGCCTTGAAGTTGGGGCCAATGGTCACTTATAAGCATTAACCTCTCCCAAACCACTGAGACATCTTTTTAGGAATAAAACCATGAAGGCTCAACTCCACAATGAACAAACTATAAGAGACAATCCCTCAGTAGGTGGGCCTAGCGAGCGATCGTTGAGGGATATGGTCCATAACAATTGGCGTCATCTGTGGGAACTCAAGCAAAAGTTATGTTGAGCTATAAGTTATATTCTCAAACCTTTTAAGCTGCACCTCGGGCTATTATAATGTCATGCTCTCACGTCTCCTAGGATTGAGACTAAGAATCGCTTATAAACACATTCCTCAATCAAACCGTAAGGGTGTAGGTCCATGATGGACAAGTCTAAAGCAGACAATATCTCTGTGGGTGGATCTAGTGAGTGATCATTAAGAGACATGGTCTATAACAGGTTCATTTGCACCACTTCTTGTTTTTCATGATTGTGAAGTGTATGCAAGTGCATAACTAGAGAAGCGTGTACATAGAAATTCAATAAAAGGAAGAAGAGAAGATAGTCTTCCAACGTTCATTTTCTCACCATTCTCTTTACAAGAAAACACACACTAGATAGATAGGATTATCTCTGAGCTACTTTTTGCATGGTGTGGCTCTTGGGTTGTGAAAAACAAATTTGGTCGATTGTGTGAGTCGTGAAGAACAAATTTGGTCCATTGTGCGCTAATATTTTTTGTCAAGTAACTATTTTGATACGAGATAACCAGAGGTCATCCGCTACCTTCTAGATGATTTTTCAGTGTGCAACCGTGACTTCCTTCATACAAATTTAAAAAGAAAAAATTTAATCATTCATATTCAACTACCAAGCAATATAATGATATGCTCAATCATCAATGAAGGCTTTGACCAAAAAAAGTGATAGAAGGGGACCCTCTCCGGAATGATCAATAAGTACCACGTCTCCTGCCCTTTTTCATCAAGATACCACGATTTCATGATGCAATATCATCATGACCGTCCAACGTGGTCAATAAGTACAGTTAAATCCATATTGATTGGCTTTGTTTGCTCATTGAATTGATGGATGGGAAGAATGGAGTTGGCTTCGTGGTCATCATCAATCGTAAGTATGACGAGATGAGAGCCCATTGGTCACACTATTGCCATTGTTTCGAGGCTATTGGCTAGCTCCAAGAAGAGTCGACCAATTTTGCTCACAAAGAGAAAAAGAAGAAGAGTGAAATTCTAGCCAGCTTACATGCATATATATGTTATGGGTGAAATCTAATACATACGACTTTAGCCGAGGAGAATATATATAGATAATTAATTGTATAACAGACGTTTGATAATTTATAAATATTTACTCGAGGTTGACATGCTATTGATGTAAAATTAAATTATTGAGTGGAAGGGATCTCTTGTTAATTAATAAGAGATTTAAAAATTCGATAGTAATATGAGTCATATCCTACTTAAATCTGGATTCTAAAAGATATATTTACACTAAGTGATTTAAATAAAATAAAAAGATAATGACGTAATAATATATACGCCAATATTAAAAAAATAACTAAACAAAATGTTTAACATGGTCAATTTGTAAAATAATATAAAACTTGTATGTAAATTTAAATTTTTTGAAAAAGGTGAAATAAGTTATCCATAAAAATATTAATAGTTCAAAAATTGTTAATTCCACATACATATAAACTAAATAATATTTTTCCGTTCATATGTATATGTGCCCACAATTTTTCTAATTTCTCTATTTTTGTTATAACCGAAAACAAACCTTTGATTTGTTGAACTAAATGAAACAAAAAGAAGCTATATATAGATACACACTATATAAAATTGTGGGTGATGAGTCCATCACTAAGTACACTTATTAGAAGTTAGTTTCCCACTAGATGAGAACAAGATTTTCTTTTAAATTTTGTTATATTGTTTTTTTTTTTGCATATAATAATGATAAGATACGTGGTTCCAAAGCCATCAATTCATAGTAGTTTGAGTTGGCTCCAAAGTTGAAGTGTTTAAGCCTAGAGCCATCTAACTACAAAAACTGTCGTATATCCCATGATTTGATCCGAAGGACACAATCCATCCAAGTGGAAAAAGCTTATCAATAAACGAACGGTTCAAAACAACCCCACGTATATTTATAAACTTTTCAACATAAATAACCAAACTCAAACTTACCATTCCCTTCACATAGTCTCATTACGAGTATACAAATGCAACAAATATAAAAAAACAACCAATCTTTGTTTTGTGTTTAATTGTTTGAATCAATGGATGATTCAGACAATGAGTCCCGAGGAACCAACAACAACAATGGCAACAACAATAATTCAAACGTTAATGAAACATCACCAAGAGAGCAAGACAGGTTCTTGCCGATAGCAAATGTGAGTAGGATCATGAAGAAGGCATTACCGGCGAATGCAAAGATATCGAAAGACGCGAAAGAGACGGTTCAGGAGTGTGTTTCCGAGTTCATAAGCTTCATAACCGGAGAAGCCTCCGATAAGTGTCAAATAGAGAAGAGGAAGACAATCAATGGCGACGATCTTTTGTGGGCTATGACGACTTTAGGTTTCGAAGATTACGTAGAGCCATTGAAGGTGTATTTGCATAAGTTTAGAGAGATGGAAGGAGAAAAAACAGCTGCGAGAGATGGTGTTGCTGTCGGTGATGGAAGTAATAGTAGTGTTGTGAATAGTGGCAGTGGAATGTATGGTGGGAATAATATCCATTCAAGTATGATGGTGATGGGGCAATACTATCATCAGGGTCATCATCATCATCATCAAAGTCATCAAGGCCATATGTATGGATCCGGTGGTGGAGGTAGTTCATCAGTTGGCAGACCAAGATTAGGTTAATTAAACTTTATTTTTTAATTCTTATTAATGTCCATATTAATCAACTATTAGCTGTTACTAATTATTGACAGTTTTTAATTGATCTCCTCTTTTTTCCCTTGACTGGTTTGATTGGTAAATAAGATTTTGTAATAAGCCAGAGCAAGTTTTCTTTCTTTTTGCTTTGGGTTTTCCTTAAAAAAACACTTATGATGTTAATTAAGACAGTTTGATGATTTACTGAAATCTAATTAAGATATTTGCTTATTTGTCCATATTATGTTGGTGGTTTTATTTGAACTTGTTTCGTTTCATAAGTATAGCTAGTGGCAAGAAAGTGGCTAACTTTCATTTATTTATGTTGAAGATTAATTAGGTTAGTCATGTTTTTAATTTTATGATCTCTTTTTTCGATCAATTCATTTTATTAATCTTCTCAGTTAACATAAGCGTTAACTTTGTATATAAAATCGTCCCTAAAATTAATTCGCCTTTATATTACTAACAAATTGATGATCTAATAATCCATGGGATCTATTAAAGTTTTATTTGTGTATTAATTGATTTAAAGACTAATTAAAAATATTATTCATGAGGTATGATCCAATTGGCAATCAAATATTAACTTTTACCTCAAATTTTGGATTCAAAACTAATGGAGAGAATAAATTTTTGGAATATGCTTTGTCAATAAAGAGAAATTGGCAATTAATACTATAATGACAAATTCATAAGTAAAATTGAAGTTGAAAAATGTAAATCCAAAAGAAGTTAATAAAAATAGAGATAATTACACTCTCGACTGCAATTGATACCATTAATTACAAATCAACGCATGCGGCAATTTTGTCTTAATTTTCGTCCTGCTTTTTACAGTCATATGTGCTTTTTCTTAGTGTATGCGCACCAAAAATATATTTAATCTACTTACTTTCCTTTTTTTGGTCTCATTTGACCACTTATTTTTCTCTCTCCTTTGTCTTTCTCTTCTTTTCTGCCCTCTCTCTCCTCTCATCTCGACAACGCCGTTCATCCCACCTCTCAGTCCACACACTCTCTCTCTCTCTCACGGTGGTCGGGACTCGCTCTTCTCTTTCAGATCTCTGTTGCGACTGTTGTTCTCATCCGAATCTCCATCGCGACTACTCTTCTCCATCATGTGCTTCAGATCTCCATCGCAACGGCTCTAGTTTTTCTGACCCCATTCGCGCCTTGCTCTTCTTCTAGATCTCCATCTCTTTTGTTCTCCGATCTCCATCCTCCTACAGCCTGTTCCCCTTGTGTTTTCACTGCTCTACGTATATTTGAGTTGATTTTTAGGTTTATTTTAGGTTATTTTTAGGTTGTATTTAGGTTATAAAAAAGTTTATGTAAAGTTGATTTTAGGTTGATTTAGAAAAATGTATGTAGAGTTTATGTGGAGTTGATATTAGGTTAATTTTAAGGTTTAAAAAAATTGTTGATTTTATTTTTAGGTTGATTTTATGTTGTTTTTAGGTTTTTAAAAAGTTTATGTAAAATTGATTTTAGGTTGATTTAACAAAAATTAATGTAGAGTTTATGTGGAGTTGATATTAGACTGATTTTAAGGTTTTAAAAAGATTTTGTAGAGTTGATTTTAAGTTGATTCTAAAAAAGTTTATGTAGACTTTATGCAGAGTTAATCTTAGGTTGGTTTTTTAGTTTTTTTTAAATCTAAAAAATTTAAGTTTTTTAAAAGGTTTCTAAAAATTTTATTACATGTTGATTTTTAGTTATTTGGAAAAAAAATTAGATTTTAAAAAAATTAAGTGAAAATGGAGTAATCTAAAAAATAAAAAAAAAATGACTAAAAAAATACAAGGACTAAAATTGAAAAAATATTAAAAACAATTTGTAAGAGAAATGGCTTCATAGGATGAAATGTAAGAAAAATAGGCCTTGTGGTATGATGTAAGAAAAAAGTTAATATGATGTGAGAAGAAAATAAACAACTAGTCTATTTATAATTAATTGTTCAAATGGAGGTATTTTTGTAACTTGTCGATAAAAAATATTACAAAACTAACTAAATTATGTTTTTTATTGCACGGATCGTACGGGATAGTGTCACGACCCAACTAGATCATGATTGGGTGTGCAGATGGAACCAAGCTAGAAAACCCGACTCGTCCCATACAAACCCTCACAATCGATCTAGTTACCATGTTCTTTACTATTACCGAATTTACTTGAAACGTAGTGAAACTAGTTTGATCTTAGTTCTTACAGTTAAATCATCTAAAAGCATTTAGGATTTGTTCATTATTCATGATACAATGAAAATACATATAAGTGTTAAAGGAGATACGTCCAATATACCAAACCACTCATCTGAAATCTAAAATGAAAATTGATATAACATGGGTAATAAAACCCATTTAATATATTTAAAATTGTAAAAGAAACGTTACAGTTATTGATGGAGACCGTTATAAACGTTAAGTTTTCCTTCATCAATTCACCACATATAAATAGATGTTGAAGACAACCACTTGAGATATGCAATACTATTTACATATACTTACACTTTGCCAAAATTCTTACTGACTTGAGCATCGGAGGTTGCCCGGGAGCATCCGAACCATGACATTTCTTGTGTTTTCAGGTCACAAGGCGACGTTCAGGATTCCTAAGCTTTTATGATTATTGTTTTTCATTTGCTGAGGCAACAACAATTGGCGTCGTCTGTGGGAAACTGAACGAAAAGCCTTGTTCGTCGATGTTCGAGAAAAAGTCCACCGATAACATCTAATCATTTGCCATAGTGCAAACGCCTTCAAACCAAGCCAGACATCCCGATGAGGATGCAAGATGAGTTGGTGTTGGAGCGGGACCCTCGGGAATTGCAGTCCCCACCGTTCCACTTGTCGACTATGATGTGCTGAGGAGACAAAACGACGAGAACCAGAAAGCCTAGGGCGAGTTGGTGACATTGCTTCAGCAATTACTTCCTCAGACACAGCTTCCACCAACATTACGTGCTTACGCCCAAAGTGCCCAGAGTGGAGGAGTACCAGAAAGACACGATGCTCCTCAGCAAAGTCATCGTCAGCCTACACAAATGCCTAAGCAACCAAATCCTCCACCTCGCCTAGAGCACCTCGATGTTCCTGTCCTTTGAGCACTTATTAAGGCAAGAAGAGATCACTACCCCGAGGTAGTGGAGAGCACATGTAGGAGTGAACCAAGGGTTCCTCCAAAGAAAAATAAAATGGAGCATATATCCACGATGAATGCATGAGAGATGGCATGCATAAGGAAGATTGTAACACCCTCTACCCCTATAACGTATATTTAACAATAGAATATTACCCATGTAAACAGATTTTTCAAACATTTCAATTATCCATGTAAGTAAAAATATATTATTTAATAACTAATATCAGATAAAATTAAAGCACACAACAAAATTAAGCAAGAGAGGAAGAGTTATGTCCTTGATACAGATTTTCCTCCTGTACCAGTGTCAAATGCCCCTAGAGCACAAAAGGATGCTTACGAGAAGCATCTAAGTGACTCAACTGATGTCACATGT
>CAODLS010365956.1:0-27610 GCA_948243855.1 Flueggea neowawraea
TTCAAACATCTAGTACATTTAGGCAAACCCAAGTTCAAAGAATCATTTTCATTTTGTTTGGAAAATTTGTTTATCAATGATGATCATCTAATAAATGGATCACAACCTAAGCCATTTTTGGACAATGAAAATCTTTGTAAAGAAAGCAATTTTTCAAACTTTCCATTGCCACATGAAAATTTGTCAACAACATATGAAAATTTCTTTCGAATCATATCAATTTCACCTTTCAATTTTTGTTGTTCAATTAAGCAAGATGAGTGAGCAATAGGAACATCATTAATCCTTTCTAACAAAGCCTCATTCTCAATTTTGAAAGATTTGTTCTTCCTTTTTCAAAACCTTGTTGAGTTTAAACATTTCTTCATAATCATGATTCAACGATTCAAATGCAACAACAAGTTCTTTTTGAGAAGAATCATTTACCTCATTATCCTTCTCATCACTTGAGTAGGAGCTTTGAGCCATGAGAGCAAGGTTGACTTCTTCCTTGGTCTCATCATATGCTTCCTCATCACTCCAAGTAGCAACAATGATCTCTTTCTTCTTGTTCCTCTCATAATGTGATTTAGAGGTGGGAACTCTACAATCTTTGGCATAATGTCCCGGTTTGCCACATTTATAGCAAGAATCATCACTCTTCTTCTTCTTGGATGAACTCTTGTTATAGTCATCTCTAGTTCCCTTCTTCATGTCTCTTTTTCTTCTTTGCAATAAGGATTTGTATCGTCTTATGTTCTTTGCATAGAGAGCAAGTTCTTCATCCTCTTCATAATCTTTTTTCTTCTTCCTCATCATCACTAATTACTTCCTTCGCTTTGAAAGCCAAGTTCTTCTCTTTTGGTTTGGCCTTGGAGCTTCTATTCTTCAAGACAATATCGTAGTTAATGAGAACCAATTAAGGCACTAAACTCAATTTTGTTCAAATCTTTCAATTCCATAATAAGCATAACCATTGCATCCTATTCTTTTGGCAATGATGGCAAGATCTTCTTGACTTTATCACTACTTGAAATTGGCATTCCAAAAGAAGCAAGACCATTAGAGATTTTGGAGAATTGATCAAGCATACTAATGATGTTGTCTTCTTCCTTCATAGTGAACAAATCATAACCATGTAACATCATATTGATATTTGTCTCCTTGACTTGAGTAATTCCTATATGAGTCACCTCCAACATTTCCCAAATCTCTTTAGCATTATCACAAGATGAAATTCTATTGTGATCTTCCAGATTCAATATACAATACAAGAGTCGAGTTGCTTTGAAATTTGTATGGAGTTTCTTCCAATCTTCCTCACCAAAATCTTTGTACTCCTTGATAGAGCCATCTTCATTATTTGGAATTTCGGGACCTAGTACAATCACCTTCCAAATATCTATATCATAGAATTGAAGGAATACCGTCATCTTTTTCTTCCAAGAGTCGAAGTTGGAACCATCAAAGAATGGAGGATGATTTATCGCATAACTTTCACTATGCATTTCGATATTCAAAGCCATCCCGGATCTTTGACTCTTCGGATGTTAAGCCGCTTCAAATAAGAGCCCAAGCTCTTATACCAATTGTATGGCCAATAACAACACTAGAATGGGGGTTGAATAGTGTGGTAAGAGTAGCTTTGAACTTTCTTCAAAAATGAATGCAATAAAAGAAATAACACCAAGAACTTATAGTGTTTTGGCCAACTCGATGCCTACGTCCACTACCTAAGTATCACCACTTAGGATTTCCACTATCAATCTTCACAAAGATTACAACTTCACTTTCTAGCTAAGTAAGAACTCTTACAAGGTTCTTGATTTTGGTTCAAGAATAAAAACCAACCTAAGGATCAATCACTCTTGAAATGTGTTTACAAAACACTCACCAATAATAAATGAACTAGTGATACAAGTAATAAAGATAGTAATTAAAGAGCAATGAACTTGTATTAATAAGAGAGAGAAAATCAAGGCTTGAATACTTGGTTGTTGTTTGGAATTAATGCTCAAGAGTTGTGTATGTTTTTCTGAAGTCCCATTGATGTATTTATACCTTCTTATGTCCAAAGAACCATTGAGGGATTGATTAGAGTTGTTATGAGATAGAGAAATTGATCATTAAATGCTTCTGACAGAGCACCTTACTCGAGTGAACATTCCTTGTTACTCGAGTGAGTCATTTCCTAGAATTCTGTTTTTACAACACCTTACTCGAGTGAACAATATGTGTTACTCGAGTGACATATTTTTTGGACCGTTGGAGCCACTGAATCTTGATATTTTAGCTCTGATTGTGTCAGTCGTAGGGGAATGATGTTGTCTTCAATGGATTACTCGAGTGATTAAAAATGTTACTCGAGTGATCGGTGCTATGGATTACTCGAGTGAAGATCCTTGTTACTCGAGTGACAACTTCAACCAATAGCCTCTGGAACTTTGATTACTCGAGTGATAAAATTGAGTTACTCTAGCGAATTGAGGTATGAATTACTCGAGTGACAACTACATCTAGTAGCCTCTGGAAGTCCTAATGATGAATTACTCAAGTGAGTGTCTCCTTGTTACTCGAGTAAAATAAACTAGGCTAAATGTTACTTGATTGGACATGTTGTTTACTCGAGTGAGACGGTGCTTGATTGCAAATTTCACCAAAGTATCGAACACCATTTTGTTCATCATCAAAACATAAAGGGACTTGAATGTTAACCACCCTTGGTTCAACAATCTTGGCGACGCTTGAGTGATTCTGAAGAAGACAAGAAAAGTGAGAATGAAGTTGATCTCACTTACCAAGACCGTTGGATCATTGACCCTACGAACCCATTTTCGTGATTTTCTAAGCTAATGATCTACATTTCGTCATGCATCTCACTTGCACTTTGTATTTACTTTTGCTTATGGATATTATGTTATGTGAAATGTTCTTAATGATATATTTCTAGCCATTTTTTCTCTTACATTGTTTTACTTTATTGTTTCCTTTTTAATGTTAACAAAAAGGGGGAGAAATATGGATAAGAGTTTGAATTAAATCAATCTAAATTTGATCAATTGCTCTGATTTACATGATTGAACTTATATCAACAATTGTACTTAACTTAACCATAGCGACAAGGCTTAAAAACCTTGATCAAATTTGCATTTTTTGGTAGTGTGTTTAAGTTTAAAATAGGTGCATTGATTGAGGGCGAGTGCAAACTTTTTCCATGTTTTATCATCATAAAAATGGGTAAAATATTGACTCTCAGTTTTGATGATTTTAACAAAATATGTGAAAAAGTTAAGCAATTCAAGTTGCAGCCAATGCTAAGCTCATTGCAGTATGATCAAAGCACGTTACATCCATTACAAGTCATGTTGATCATACCAAAGGAATTATGGGTTTTCTAGTTGAGGTACAAGTCGTGCAGCATAAGATACAAGTCACGTTGACGAGATGAACTAAGGAGGCAGTAGGTATCTGAAATATACAAGATTTGTTGCATGATGCTCAAGTCACTTATATGGATGAAGTGCTCTCGGCATGAATTGCACTTGTCTACAAGTCACGTTGTGGAGGCTACAAGTCATGTTGACGGAAATGAGCATCAGACTTGAAGTCGACTTGCAAGCAATGGGAATCAACGATGCATTCTGCTTCAAGTCATGTTGTAAGTAAATGAGTCACCTTTGAAAGGATTCCTCAACGCACATTGTATGCCGATGCAAGTCACATTGAAGTAGGTGATGTCAACATCTGACAAGTCGGCACCTCAGGATTCAAATTTGAATATTCTCTGACATCTGATGCATTCACGTGAAAGAATCAAAGGAACGATCTTTGGAGATCGATAACGCACGTTGAACGATGAAGTTCCATATGCAACACACACTAAGACATGATCAATACACGTTGCAAATGGACACAAGTCATGTTGTAAGAAGAAAATTTCCAGGTGAGCATTATGGATGGAGACTCAAGTCACGTTGCATAAATACAAGATACATTACACTAGGCAACATTTTAGGCCGAAGCATCAGAGTTGGATGCAAGACAAGTTGAAAGGAAGCAAGTCACGTTGTACATCAATGTCCGTCAATAGGACACTTACAACGCACGTTGCATGGGATACAATGCACATTGTACCTTTTGATGTCATCAAAATCAGAATTTCTTTCTCGTCTCTTACCAGCTATTTCAAGTCTCACAACAGGTATATTTTGGAGTCTACTTATAAATAGATGTATGCACTTCAGAGACAAATAGAGAAAGCATTGAAAGTGTGCCCAAGCTTTGCTAATCTTATTCTAGACTTTCTCTTTTTAAGTATTTGCAAGTTCTTACACCACAACTAAGCTTTTCTGTTGCTATTTGCTTTGAGAGTTGGTGTGAGAATATCATTCTCGTTTTGTTAGACCTTTTGTAATCAAACTTTGGTTGTAAATCTTATGGGTAGAATAGGTTTGCTTGTTTGTTGCCTTTGAAAAAACAAGTAGTTGTTGGTATTTTTGTTGAGCCAGTTAAAAACAAGTGGTTGTAAAGGTTTTCTTGTGAGTCTGAAAAACAAGAGGTTGTAACAGTTTGCCTCCACCTGCAAGTGAGGAAGAGATAGTGGATTGAAATTCTCTAGTTAAGGCTAGATGAGTGGATGTAGGTCAAAGAGGACCGAACCACTATAAATTTTGGATTTGTTTTCACTATCCCTTACTTATTTTCATTTCAATTTCTCAAGTTGTGTGTGTTGGATTGAGCTATTGATTTTCATTTTTTAAAATATTGCAAAAATTTTTAAAATGCTTTTATACTTAGGTAGAAGTCCAATTCACCCATCCCCCCCTCGGATAGCCATATTGGGATTACATGAATGTGATGCAAGAACAACTAAAATAAGAGATTAAGAGTGTTTTTTACCTCAAGAATCCAAGTAGAAGCAATGAGAAATGATGGAGGATGAAGAGAAACCAATTTGAGAGAGTTTTGGCAGGTGAGACTGAGTAAAGGCCAAATGAAGTGCGGCTGGGGGTATTTATAACCCTAAGCGTGGAAACACTTCGTTGTACAACAATTTCCCATACAAGAGCATTCTATGTGCATAACATCCCTTTCTATGCACGTAGTATGCCTCTTACTTTTGTTGTTGAATGTACAATGCGCATAAACGACCTCCCACAACTTCTGCCCAAATCCAGATCTAAAACTCTCAACCCAGACCTATGATCAATGTGCATAACATGGTACTACGTGCATTATACTTGAAACACGTGCATAGATGAATGAACTGAATGAGCCTTCAACACAAATGCGTCTCTTACGTGCGTAAGAGATCTGTAACACGCGTAGTAAGCCTTCAGCTTACTTTACACGCACAAAACTCCACTTCTAATGCATTTCTAACTTAGGATCATTAACACCAACTATCCTAAGATCAACCAATCACCAAAACTCACCAGAGTAGTGTACGAACTAACTCTGAACATCCCAATTCACTAAAAAAATCAAACGGAATGCTACAAGAATCCTACTGAAACAGGCGGGGTATTACACCAACCTTTTACCAAATTACCCATTTAGCCCCAAAGTTATGGTAAACTACCAATCACTCCCTAAAATTTTCAAAAATTATAAATCAAACCTCCAACTAGTCAAAATTTACAAATTATACCTCAAACACTCAAAATATCAAAATTATTCCTTGCAGAAGAAAATTGTCCAAAAACACCCTACTCTCAATTCAGCCGATAAAAACATTCTCAATCACCTACATTGACTCTAATAAATCTCAAAAACATGAATCCATCATCAATTTCACAAAAACAACAACAAATCATCAAGCTGACAAAAAAAACAACAAATTATCAAGAAATCTCATAAATCCATAGCAAACCCTAACCTATACAAAAACTAGATCAAATCTTTCAAGCCCAAGCTAAATTTGTCATTCCCAACCTCCATCTAACATATTCTAACCATCTACAACTCACATTGTGACAGAAACATGCAAATCCAAACCAAACATTAAAACTCGACCAAAAACTCAAATCCAAAATTAAAGCATGAAATTTAAGAAAGAAGTTATTAGAAGAGTAATCTTACCTCTGAAGATGTTTAGGAATGATGGGAAGGCAATGGGACAGGAGGAGAATCGGATTTGGAAGTGATTTGACTGAAAAATGGGAGTTATAGCCGAAATGGGTCGGGGTGACGGCGTTTGAAAGAGCTGCGGATCAAAATGCACTATTTCAATTATTTTCAAAGGCAATGTATGTTATTATTAATCACAACATACTTCTTAGGGTTACAACGTACGTCACCAATAGCACGATGTACGTTATCTTGGTCAAAATTGCATCCAGTAGCCCCAAATCTGAGAAAGTGCAGCAAAACATATGTCACATAACATATAACGTATGTTAAGCAATAATAACGTACATCACACATAAGCCAACATATGTTGATCATCAAAATCATCAAACCCAAATAATGTACATCTTCCTTTCCTCTAGCGTATGCTATTCCTTGCCAAAATGTATTCCTTTAGTTCTTTCGGTTTCGTGCATGTGTTGTATCATTCTCGGAGCTCAACATCACCAAATGTATTCCTCTAACGTATGCTATTCCTTGCCAAACTGTCATGACCCATTTCCATACCATGACTGGCGTATGAGCTGAACTGTCTAAAAGAGTCTGACCTGTCTTGCACAAGTTTTAAAGAACAGAATAGATACCAAATACTATTATTATTACCCGGTTTATTACTCATATTAAAATAGTTTAATAGATAATAAGTTTTTGAAATTATATCCTCTAATAATAATAAAATATAATCACATTATCAAATACTGAATAAATAAATATATTTAAAAACAATTTAACCATTTTATTATTATATACAATTTCATAACCCACTACCCGGTGTAGAGCATCTAATAAAAACTAAAACTCATGCCCGAGCAATAAGACACTCACTGCTAACAAGAGTACCTCACTGAGCGCAAAAGATCGAACGACTTCTATGAAGAACACCTGAAAGTTGAAGTAAAAATAAACAAGAAAAAAGAAGGGGGTAAGAACCAAATGAGACATAACACTCCAGAGCGACTCTGGACCTCACAAAAACCGTTTTGAAAACCTTTCAAAAATACCACATGCAAATATAAGTGTAAATACGTATACACACTGTATACAAATAAGGCAGACAATAAACACTCATACGGACTAGCTAAATAATTGTCTCAGATAAAATATTTAGTTTTCAGAATATAGCATAGCCAAAATATTTTCATTTCAAAATATTTATCGAAACATATTTATTTTCCAAAATATTTTCAGAGATTAATATCCAAAACTTTAACGAGACCATATCAGATAAAAGGAGTCATCCAGACTCGATAATCCAAACTATTTCCTTTCAAAATATTTTCCAAAAACAAATCACATTTATTTTCCAAAATATTTTCAGAGAAGAATACCAAAAGTTTAACGGGACTAAAGATTAGATGAGTAGAGTCAACCAGACTTGATAATAGCCACTTAGACAAGGATTATCCACTTAGGCACCATGGTATAGCCACTAAGGCAAGTATAAGCCACTTATTCACACAGTATTAGCCACTTAGGCAGATGATACAACATTGGTGTATCAAAAATTATGCTACCTCGTAGCTAGGTGTTCCAAATCATTATGTTTTGCCAAAAAAAACACGTTGAAATAGTTATTTGAAAATATTCAAACAGTCAGCATACAGAACATACAAATTATTCTCTAAAATACATCAAATTTTCAGACAAAACATTTGTTTACATAAAATGTTTCAGAGTACTGATCAGAATATTTATACCAAAAATATATTGATTTTCAGACATAATGTTTTCAATGGAAAATCCTTTTATTTATTTCAGAACAGAATACTTATCGCAGAAAATATATTTATTTCAAAATAAAATATTTATTATAGAAAATATACTTATTTTCCCAAAATAGGTTTCCACAAAATAGATTTCACGTACGTTAGATTTTAGGATTTTCTATCCTTTAGTTATTCCAAATTACATGCTAAAGTCCAGACACATCAAAAAATAATATATTTTTAAAAGACAGTCAATGTGTGTGTTTTAAGCTGTCATTTACTCACCTAGACACCGAACAAATAGTCCAAGCACTGGCCACCAAGGAATGACAAGTCACCTCGAAAGTCCAACCTAGCTAAATACAGAATTAACACAACAGACATCAGACACGGTAATTATGGCATTACAGAATATGCAGACAATACAAATGTTCGTCCTAACCTATGACGAATGAAAATCCTAATGTGAATGAATATCCGACACTCTTATCAAAAATTAAACCTCGATGTAAAAATACTATTTAGTCCTCGAACTTTGGAAAATTACGATTCAGTCCCCAAAATATTCCAAATTTATAATACAGTCCCTAACTCTGTAAAGTTGCTAATTAATCCTCAAATTCATCAAAAATATAAATTAGCCCTCCAAACAATTCAAAACTTAGTCCCAAAAAGTAAGATATCACGTTTGGTCCTCCAAATGGCAAACTACACAAATAGTCCTTAAATCCGATTCAATCAATAGAAAGCGAATCTAATCACCTACATTTATCCTATTCAAGCTCAGGAACTCAAATCTATAATTGGTTTCTCAAAAACAACTCAAAATTGTTCTAAAATAATCCAAACCCGAATTAAACCCTAGCCAAAACAATAACTCATCAATTTCATGATTTCAAGCTAGATTCATGTTTATCTAACCTCAAACAAACATAATCTAATAACCTACAACATCCATTTCAATAGAATCACTCAAAATCTGAAACCCTAAACAATTTAGCATAAAATGAATTTCAGATATTAAATGCATTAAATGAACGAAAAGAAGGAATTAGAAGCACGATCTTACCTCCAGAGATGTTTAATAATGGACAAGGAGCAATGGGAGACATCCAGTGATGGATTTGAAAGTGAAATGAGTGAAAAAAGTTAAAAATGGATGTTGATCGAAACGCACCATTTTGCTAATTCTGAAGGCATAACGTCTATGATTATTCACACAACATACGTCTTGGGGTCATGAAGTACATTACCAAGCGTACAACATACGTTATCTGGGTAAAAAATGTGTCCAGATGGTTCTGTTATGAAAAATTGATGATCAATGTACGTCATGAACTTCACAACTTACATTTTACCCTCACAACGTATGTTGTGCATGTTTTCCAAATAATGTACATCTTCGAAGAGGCTAACATACATTATGCTTTGCCAGCTTGACTTCTCTATGTCTTTCGCTCGCACGCATGCGTTGGGTCATCTTGGGGGCTCAATAACACCCAACTTACAAAAATAACATCTTCAAACATCAATTTAACATCCCAAACATCCAAAGATCATCACAAACATTCAAATATCAGAGAAAAATTGAACGAGGTTCAATCAAAATCAAACAGGGTTCCATAGAGGACCTTGTCAGAACTGAACGAAATACTATAGAGGAATTCATCGAAACGGACGGGTATTACAAAAACTTACCAAAAAATCACCATTAAACATCATTAATCATCATCCCAAACACTTAATCATCATCACAACATGCAAGGATCACATCAGAGTTGAATGGAAAGGTATAGGGAATTTATTCGGAACCGATGGCGTATTACATACTCCTCCCCCCAAAAAAAAATTCGTCCTCGAATTTCCTAACAATTCAAATTAGAAGGAATGTAGTGATACATCAGACGCTAACATAAATCTAATCCCCATTCTAACCATACTCTAATAATCTAATAATCAAATACCAAAATCATACCCAAGTCTCCAAATCAAAGCATAACACAAAATCTCAATTGTAAAATTCACCACAACTCTACTAACGCTCAAGATTTCTCAAATCCAAATATGTAGACCTACAAATATAATGCAGAATATGAAAAGAAAGAGGCAGAGGACACAGAGGAATGCAGATGCAGAGACAAAAGGTGTAGACTTAAGCATAGACAAAAATGAACAAGTGCGGATACCAATGCCGCATCTCATCAGAGTGACGCCACCTCAGGGCTTTTATAAACAACCTAACCCTAACTGGAAATAATGTCACAACATAGAATCCAGCTAACACACATTCCCAAATGAGCAATACTTGATAGACTAGATTGCACAAATGCAAACCCGAGGGTAAAATGTTAGCTCACATTTAGCAACTCAGACAATAACTCGAGACATTGTCATTCAAACCTTCTACAATTCTTTTCTCACACATTCTATCAATATCCAATATTCACTTATAGAGCCTGTAGAACTCATGCTAGAAATCCAAACTCCATCACTTGTCAAGGATCAAACAACCAAAGTTCTGATGTTTAGCCAAGCACACGAAGCAAAAAGGAACGAAATAGACAACACCCAGCAAGGTCAGTAGAACTTAAACACAATTATCAATCCAACCAGAACTGAAATCACAGAACATAGAGGAAAATGCAGTAGATCCAAACGTTGCTATTGAAGATAGCATAAGCTACCCAAAGAAATAAATCATCAAATGTCCTAAAATCTCATACTTCAAACAAATCAATATGTACATTAACCCATAAGATTTAGACCATACTTATATCATATTCCTGACAGCCACAATTGTGACAAAACGGAATCACCAAATGTTTTCATCACCAACTCAATGATTACCACCATTCTTATCCTTAGATTTTCTTACTAATATGCTTAATATCAAACTCCTCTTACCACATTCCGAATATCCCCAAAATTAATGGAACTAAGAAACCTCGTTCTTGACCTCATAACTTCATTTAACTGATTAACTCCTTAGCACTAAATATAAATTTTATTCTCACATCAACTGATAGAATTTGTATAAGCGCCCATTGTTCATACTCTTAATTTCTTAAGCATCCTTAACACCAAACGCTCTTACTCAATAACACTAAATCATATACATATCGCAGAACCTAAAACCCATGTCTGAATAGATCTAGCTTTCATATAAATCACAATTCTATCTCATGAATTGTCATCCACCATCTCCAGACTATTTCTCTAATTTCTCAAAACATATCATTCTCATTCATAGCATCAAGCTCTTCTAAGCTCTTACAATCTCGATATCATTTATTTATTAATAAAAATCCTCAAACCATCCTCATTGGTTAATCTTACTGGCTATTGAACTGAATACCTATCATACCCTTCGAATTCTCTAAATTGCCTTCATCCAAACACAATGACAAACTAATTTCAATCCACTTTAAATTCCTTAATCATCAATTCTATATTTTGTTAAAATAAAGTTAAACACAACAAACCATTTTAGCCAATCCTAGATGTATCAAAATGTACCTTAAAGCCTCTAAAGACTAGTGTGAATCCAACACTGGTGCATTTGTCAAACACTTTCTCAACATTTTGAAAATTCAACTCGCACTAAATCAGATTATATAGATTATCCCCTGATAACATCCTCCTACAACTATAGACTTAAGGCAAGTACGCATATCGACTATAGTATGTGGACCTGAGTACCGAGTGTCGTAACACATAAAGACTACGATTATTAGCTACTCACTTTCAGTCTATTATCCAACCTACAAATTGATTGTTTTGAATTATCAAAATAAATAAAACTCAACACGAGAGAAAACACAACACAGCAAGGAAAATAGAATTAATCAATGGGATGCAACACCTAAATGCTTAATCCCCTAAACCAAACTAAGTGATAATGGTTCATTATTCAGAAAATTAATTGGGTAATTGGACCATGGAAATTCCTAAAATATGTTAACCTCTCTCTTGAGTTAGGTAACATTTAGCGCCTAGGTTAATTAACCAGAATCTCTTCCTAATTAAAACCCCTACCTAATTAAAACCCCTATCATTACTTTATTATTTTGTGAATTTTGCTATTAGGTTTGACCCTAATCCAGAGGATTTATGTCGACCTATTTCTAGGCTTGCATGCAACTCTTTCCAATTATGAACGATCTATCACACATAGAATCTCTTGATTGCACATGTATGAATTGGTAATGGAATCGAAATGCTAGCAATAATCAATTCAACAATTAAACAATGGATATCATAATTGAAAGAATAACAATCAATCCATCACATAATCAATCTAGGGTTCATAGCATCTAGATGCACAAAGTATTTAGTTCATACTTTTAGAGAGATAAAATACAAGATACAAAGAGAATCTAGGGAGAGAAGAAAAACCCATGATGAATCCTTTAATCTTTCGCATAATTCCTTTGATCTTAGAGTGATTTGAGTTCCCAATGTTCTCTGACCCTAAACTAAGTGTATTTTGTGTCCCAAAGTCGGCTCCCCCATTTAGGTTTTCGAATCATGCTTATAAAGCATGGAATATCAATTTTGGATAAGACACATCCAAGGACACGGCTGTGTCTTTCCCTGCTCCGTCCGTGTCTTGAATGAAAGGCACAATCCACGAGTTTTTGCAAGACACGGACACGTGATTCTGGCTGTGTCTTGAAGAGCTTGTTCGTGTCTTTAAGCATTGGGTCGTGTCTTGCTCCAAAAGGTGAGAACTATTGGATAATTTTGGTTTATACTTTGGATAGCTTTTGTAGAGCGAAAGCGACTTTAAATGAAAGAGCGAAATCAACACCAAGATTTTGAGTGGTTCGGCCAATTCGATGCCTACGTCCACTAATTAAGTTTCACCACTTAGATTTCCATTATAACAATGATTGACTACGATTCAATCCAACAAAGCCAATACACAAGGTTGATTCCGGCTCAACACCTCCAAGGCCTACACAATATTGTTTTCCTTAAGTTCACAACAAACCTCTACAATGTTGTTTTCTATAAACTTACAAAAAAAAATTATCACTCTCAAAGTGTTTAGAAAATGGTTTACAAACAATGAAGCTTTATGCTAAAGTTTAATGTATGAGCTAGATACTTGAACTTTGATCTCTAGCTTAATTTGGTGTTTTTTATGCTTGAAATTGATAGAAGTTTTGGCTCAATGAATTCTCATTGTTTCACACGTTTTTTCCTTCTCTTGATGTATTTATAGCTATTTCATGCAATATGACCATTGATTTGAAGAATATAGCCATTGGAATGCATTTATAGCCGTGGCAACTTTCCCAGGGCATGAGACGCACATTTCAGATGGACAGATGAGTGTTTCTTCCTTCCCCAGATCATGAGACGTGTGCTTCAATGACAGATGTGTGTTTTGATGCGAGTTTCATGACAGACGCACCTTTCGCCAATTGCAGTGGCTTGTTTTGCATTTTCAAGCTTTCCAACGCGTTTAACTCCAAGTAAAATGTTTTCCTAATCATCTAAACCTTTTGTTTATCATCCAAACATAAAAGGAACTTAATGTTGATCACCCTTGATCCAATAAGAACCTTATCGTTCTTTCTCTGTTTGGGCTCGTTCTTGCTCCATTCCGTCAAATCATCATCAATCAACCTGAGAGGCATAATTCAAAGCATAAAAGTACCAAAACTTACGATAAATGGTTAATTTATATTTAAAAAAATATGGAATCAAACACTGCAACTTGTATAAATAATTGTTTATCATCTCCCAATCAAGTGGAAATCCCGATAGCTCATTGGGAAACATATCAAAAAAATCCTCATACAGCTAGCACGTTTTCCAAACTCTTTTTGAGCCTTGGGACTCGGTCAGCTAAAAACTAATTGTACTTCACAAATACAACATATAATTCTCTCCGTCCAGATGTTTGACACGTATTCCTGAACATCAGTGACTTTCTCATCACTAAAATAGATTTCACCCTAACCCAGAGATCAAAAGCATACCCATTTTGCAAAATGAACCAAGGTAGCATACCAAGTCGAGAACCAGACCTTATCCAAGATAACATCAAAATCTCTCTTAACTAACATTGCTTAATCAGACATTAACTCATTCGTATCGATGGTGATCACAAATCTCAGACCTCATAATCAACTAAAAATCTTGTTACTCAAAGGTGACAAAAATCCTAGCAATCCATTTAGCAGATGTAACAATAACCCAACATGCTTAATAGAATATGATATGCAACTAAATTCATAATACCAGAATCAAATAGAATGCATACAGAAGTACAGAGATATACAAAGTACCATTCATTGCTGCATTTAAGGCCTAACCCCTTTGACGAGTCGAATGATAGTTCTGAAACTGACTTTCTGCCATCGCACTACCATGGAAAAAGGGAATGGGGCTACATGGTGATATGCCTCCAGAAGATCTTGTAGCACCTCTCACTTAATCAGGATCACCAGTGTTCGTGCCTTCAATCAAAAACTATCCCACGTGAGATTCGATAACAAGTCTGCGAGGACATTTGGCTTTCATATGCCTAACTACCTATAAAAATAGCAGTTGTGTTTTGGCTTACTGTACTGCTCAAGGTGTTTCCTCTCACTCCTATTGCACCAAGGAATTGATCATTTGCCCACTCTCCCAGCACTCGGAGCTCTACTCTAAAATCCAGCACATTCAATCGGTTATGCCACACTAAATTTCTTACTATCTTTATATTGCCTTAGTCCATAGAGGAGAATATGTGTCTTTGCCATGACTGATTACTTTGAACTCGGCCTTGGTGGCCGCTCACTGCTCCTTTAGTCCTGCAGTTTTGTGTTGACTCTCGAGGATTTCTCTCCTTAACATATTTCATGGCCCTAGTAGCCTCAGCGATCTGACTGACAGTCCCCAAATTGAGAGTTGATACCACCTTAGCATACCTTGATAATAGACCCTTCTAGAACTTTCTAGCTTGTGCCTCCTCAAATAAACACTCATCTAGAGCATACCTACTAAGCTTTCTGAACCTATCCTCATATCCAATCGTATACATGCCCTGGTCTTGACGAAACTTATTGAACTCGTCAGCCTTCTTATGCCCAACACTCTAGGAAGGACAGACAATATAAGTTCATTCCTGAACTCATCCCACGTGACATCCCCACGTGTCTCAAAACCTTTCCACCACAGTGCAGCACGTCCCTCAAGTAGGAATGAAGAAAATCTGACCTTCTCAGCATCGTCAAAGATAACCAAAGCCCATAATCGATGCTCTAATGAAATGATGAAATCATGTGGATCCTCTCCCATCCTATCCCAGAATAAAAGGGGCTTAAGCTTCAAGACATCGGTAAGACTTGTACCAACATCAGATAATGGCGCAGTAGGTGCAACTATTGTAGAAACCTCCGGCTGAGGATGAACTGGTGGTACCGCAGGCGGTGGGGCTAACTGACCCCTAACTATCTGATCCTACCATCTAATCTCCATACGATTGAGAGCCTGAAGTATATGCTCAAGTACATCAGACTGAGCCATAGGTTGCGGCTATTGCTACTGCTGAGGTGTTGACACTGTAATTTCGGGCAAACAATGCGAATCATGTTGATTCACTACTGACATCGAAGCATGACTACAGACAACAGACAAATGGAGCGTTCATGCAAATTTCAGAATGCAAATCATTGTCACAGTACCAATGAAATAATTAGAGAGATATACATAGGCAAATCATACTGACTCGATCAAGAATACCTAATATCCACAACCGACCCAGAGCTATGAAATATGATGCGCTGATACCACCCTTGTCACGACCCGAGATTTGATGATGACTGTCGTATGAGGCGAACTGAATCGAAGGCCCGACTAGCCTCGCACAAGCCTCAGAGAACAGAACTTATAACCTAAAATTCATTTTATAACCAGTTTATTAATCATATTAAAACCATTTAACAATTATAAATTTTAAAGGTAATATTCTTACTAATAAAACATAATTATAATATCAAAATACGAAATAAACTTATAAATAAGTCGGTTAAACTAGAGTATTATAAGATTCATAACCATAGCCCATAATCCCTTGGTGTAGAGCATCTAACATACATACAAACTAGGCTCAAACAAAAAAGCTTTCACCGTCAAACGGAGATCCTCACTGAGCACATAAGCTAATAGGTTGCATTTGTTGCATGTTTTATGTCATATGTTTGCATTTTTTGGGTGTTAAATTGATGTCATCTTTGTGTTTTATGTTGTCTTTGTTGTTTAGATGAATGGGTAAGAAAGAATGGGAAAAAATGATACTATTTTGGTGCAAACTGGGTCTGGAATAGAGTAAGACATGATCATGTCGTATGTGCTACGAAACCTAGCATGTTGTTGTTACATTAGGCCGTATGTTTTGGAAGTATGGGCCTTGGGATTAAAGCTGGATGGATGAAAATAGAAGGCTTTTTAGTGGTGCTTACTGCTGGAACAATGAATTATTATTATTATTATTATTATTATTATTATTATTATTATTATTTTAGAAATTTTATTTGGAATAGGATTAGGTCTTTTGAAGGGAGCACATATGAATATTCTATTTTGTCACTGGTGGCGGTTCTTCCCTCTTCCTCTCTAAACAATCACGTTGGATAGCAGCTATCATCCATTCCTTTTGACTTTTCTTCCTCAATTATGTGTAACTAAACTCATCACTAGTTGAGGTATTTTCGATGTTCAATCCATTTAGGTTGTAAGACTATTGTCTTAATTGTTATTAAGTGTTTTGAATATTTATTCAATTTATGTGTTTGTAGTTCTTTTATTATTATTTGTGTTGATTATGTAATTCAGCCAGTTGTGTGGTTGAACGAACCATATATTGCTATTTAAGATTGATTGAGTGGTTCTCATTAGTCTTAATACAGGTAGCGAATAACTTGAATAAATGTGCTTGGATAACTTTTAATGTTATGTAATTGAATAATCTAGTTTAAATGATTTATGACGTTTTTGACTTCACTGGCTAGGATAACGGTCTCTTTAATACATATTGCTATCATTAGATTAAACCATGTCGGGGCGTTCTAGGGGTTGTCTAGTTGATAAAGAAAATAGTATGCATTGCGTCTCAGGGCTATCGACTAAGTAAGTAGATATTGGTTATTTAAGTGTATCACCGATAGCTATAACCATGTCTATTTGAATGTTTGATATTGATTTTTGGTGTCTATGATCAACCGATTGGGTTGAACGGAGGAAATACATAGGCTAGGTTTTTATTATTATTCAATTTCTCTTATTTTTAGTTGCTGGATTTTATTGTTTTATGAATTGCAATTCTTGATTTATTTGTTCACATTCTCAGTTTCACTCACATTCTTTGCAATATTATTTTATTTTGTTTTCTATGGATAAACAAAATATCTGGTCTCTGTGGTTTGACCATGTTTACTGTTATACTAAAATATCTTTCTGAACAGTTTAATTATATTTGTTGGTTTGACACACCAGCAGAAGCTGAGATAACCCAAAAGGTTAAAGGGAGGGAGTGAGTAAAACACAATCAGGCACAACACTCTAGAGTGCATCTAGGACATCACAAAAACCTTTTGAAATCATTTTTTTGAAAATAACACATGCATATGTATACTTATAAATATACATACCAATATTAGTTCAAAAACTCTTTCCAAAACATTTTGCAGAGATGGCATGTAACATGCATTTAAAAAAATTTAATTTTCAAAAATATTTACTCAAAATTATAATAAAGCTGAAGGGACCAAAATTAGACAGTTGGATCCATATAGAATCCATAATAGCCATTTAGGTACATATTATGGCCACTTAGGGAAATAATAGAAATCACTCCCAATCACCTACGTTAACCCTAATCAACCTCAGAAACTTGAATCCATCATCGATTTTGCAAAAACAACAACAAATCATCAAGAAATCTCATAAATTAGTAGCAAACCCTAACCCATACAAAAACTACATCAAATCTTTCAAACCAACACTAAATATTTTATTCCCAACCTCCATCTAACATATTCTAACCATCTACAACTCACATAGTGATGGAAACATGCAAATTCGAACCAAACATTCAAATTCGGCGAAAAAAATAAAATCCAAAATTAAAGCATGAAATAGAATAAAAGAAGTGATTATAAGAGTAATCTTACCTCCAAAGATGTTTAGGAATGATGAGAAGTGAGAGGAGGAGAATCGGATTTGGAAGTGATTTGAGTGAAAAATGGGAGTTATAGCCAAAATGGGTCGGGGTGAGGGCGCTTTATAGAATTGCATATCAAAACACACTATTTCAATGATTTTCAAAGGCAACGTACATTATTCTTAAATACAATGTATGTCTTAGGGTCACAGCGTGCGTCACCAATTGTACGACGTAAGTTATCGTGGTCAAAATTTCATCCAATAGCCCTGAATATGAGAAATCGCAGCACAACATACATCCCATAACATATAACGTATGTCACACATAAGCCAACGTACGTTGATCATCAAAATCATCAAACCCAAATAATGTATGTCTTCCTTGCCTTTAACGTACGTTATTCCTTGCCATAATGTATTTTTTGGCTTCTCCGGGTTCTGCACACACGTCGGATCATTCATGGAGCTCAACAACACCAAACCTTACCAAAATATCATCATTAAACATCATTAATTGTCACAACCATGACCGGCGTACAATACGAACCGTCTAAAAAATCCGGCCCATCTCGCACAAGCCTCAGAGACCCAGGCATTATACCCGACTTATTCGATTAAAACAGTTATGAAACCAATTATTAAGTGTAGAATATTTTGTACTAAAAATATATGTATATAATTAAGTAACACAAAACGAGATTGAAACATTAGGTAGATATGAAATTTTATCAATATGTCAATATAAATCCAAAAGACAAAATGTAAACCTAGTAACCCAATAGTAACTCGATGTAGAGCTCTAAACAAAAACTAAAAGAGCCCGAACCAAAAGGGCATTCACTATCAAATGAAAGAACTCACTGAGAACAGGATGTCGAACGGTTGCTAGATGCCAAAAGTGTACTTGAAAGATTTTTGGGGGTGATGACTAAACTCAGTGAGGAAATGACACTCTAGATAGCTTATGGGACCTCACACAAATCGTTTCAAAAATCATTCAAAAATATCCCATGTAGATACAAGTGTATATACATATACACTATATATGTAGAATAATAATTCAGAAATTCATTTCGAAATCGTTCGCAACCAAAGCAAACAACAGGCAGACATAAATACAAAATATATAAATCATATATATCATATATCATAGACAGATAAAGGACCAAAAACAGAGATATATAAATTATAGGTGTGGACTCCACCACAAATCAGAAACAAAGTACATGCGTCTTGCCAGACACACAGCTACGATCAAACCTTAGTAACTGGGACTTGACTGTGCATTGGTATACCAAAGACTATGTTTACCCTACGTAGTACATATACCCCATATCAAAGTATATTTATATATGTACCATATATATAACAGACGAACATGCAGAGCAAAAATTATTTTACAGAACCTATTTATATGCCCTATATAAATATTTGATATCAAAAAAATAAATTATTTTGCAGAAAAATATTTATATATAATATATAAATACTAGTTATCAAAAACAAAAACTTGAATATTAATAATCACATATGTCAGATTATTAATTAGCCAAACCATTAATTATTCCATTTTCGAAGTAATGTTAGACATAATAAAAATATAGAATTTTAGAAGCCATAGTCTATGTGTCTGTGTTTCAAGTTGTCATCCCACTCACCTGGTGTCCTAAGCTGACAATCCAGTCAAGTACCACTAGTAGGTGGTTGATCGTGCTGGCATGAACAGGAAGCTAGGACAAATATATCAGAGATATGTCAAAATCCAAAAATGTATGCTATACAAATGTAAATACATACGCTCGTACAAACGAAGATCTAACACTCTAACCTCAAAAATCAGAATCTACGTAAAATTATAGTTTGGTCCCTCAAATTTTGTAAAATTACCATTTAGTCCCAAGGTCTCAAAAAATTACAATTTAGTCCCCAAAGTATTTTTAAATTACCACACAATCCTCCAAGCAGTTAAATTTTCTAAATTAGTCCTCAAACTTGCAAAAATTAAAAAACAGTCCCTAAACTCTCAATATTACAAATCTAGTCCAGAATATACAAAATATCAGATTTGCTCCTTTCGACAAAAAATATCCCAAAACAACCTAAAATCCATATCGATCGATACCTACATTCCAAACCATCCACATTAAATCCAATCATCCTTCTAAACACGAATATATCATCCATTTCAACAAACAAACACAAAATCATCAAGAATTATCTTCTTGAAATTTGAATTTCAAGGATCCAAATAAATAAATCATCAAATCACAACACCCAACTCAAATCCATGTATTTTTAACTCCAATATATGAAGACATAACAAAAAAAAACTTCAAATCTAACCAAAAAAATATCAAAATCTGAAACCCTTACACCAAATAAACGCGTTTTCATTTAAACACCAAAAACCTTCAAAAACGAAGTTAAATCCTTATGTTAATAACCTCAAGCAACCATAATCTATCAACATACAACTCCCATTTCAACAAAAAAGAGGAAATATGTAATACCCGGTAATTTTGATTAATTTTTAATTAATTTAGAAAATATTTTTTTATGTTGGAAAAAATAAAAATTATGTTTTAGATATTAATTGGGTGATCAATGAAGCTTTGGAATTATTAGAGTTGATTAATTAGGTGGAAATTGGTTAAAAATGAAAATTAAAATGGGAATGGATGAGGAATGAGTGACTGGTCGTTTGAGTGTAAGTGGCGTGCTACACATCGTCTGGGCTTGGAGGAGCTGTGGTCCACGTCCAAGTCTGGTCGTCTGCGTGTTGCCAGGTTTGGAAGCAGCGAAAACCGACGCGTCATCGGGTCGAGGGGCATCGGTCGTCCGCTCGCTCTGCATGTCATCTGTGTCTTGCGCTGTGATTTTTCTCCTTAAACGCCGTCGTTTCACGTGATTCCCTCAAAGTCAACACAGCCCATACTGTCCCAACAACTCTGATTTTTTCCTGAATTTGGACGATTTTTTCCTGAATTTGGACGATTTTTTCGCCGTCTATACCAACTTGTTCTCGTATTTTCTTCTTCATTTCTTCTCTTCTGCAACTCTTCTTCATTTTCTCTTCATTGTGGTGCTTTGGTTCTATCAAATAAGGTAAGAAATTATTGGCCAAATCTCCTTCATGATCTGTTGGTTTACGCTTCGGTATTCATGTTTCATTTTTCCATTTTTTTCTGTAAGTTTGGAGATGTTGCCTCTGTTTTGAATCATTTCTGGGCATGGTTCTAGGTTTATTTTAGAGTTGCTTTTGGTTGGTTTGTGATGGATTGAGATGGTTGAACATGAGGTAGGTTGTAGGTGATTTCGGATGAGTATTTGTTTGGAAGTTGTTGGTGCAAATCTGGACTTTGTTTGGTTGTTTAAGTGACTGAAATGTTCTGGAAAATTTGTTGAGGATGAGTAAATGATTTCTGAGTTTGTGGATTTGGAGTTCCTCGGATGAAAATAAAAATTGGAAGGTTGAGTTAAAATGGATTTCTGGAAATGAGGTTGGTTTCGTTCTGGAGATTTAAGAACACAAGGAAGGATTTTGATTGGTTGAAAAGTGAGGACCAAAGATGATATTTGCCAAATAAGGGAGAATTGAATTATGAAACTTTTGGGCAAAAAAGTGTAATTTTTAAGAATTAAAGTCAAAGTTGCAATTTTAAGAAATTGAGGGCTTTAAATATAAATTCAAAATACATTGAGGACCAAATAATAAATGAGAACTCCCAGCTACTAGGGATGTTGGTAGCCATGTGTCTTGGGCTGGCACATGATATGATATTGATTAGTGGCAGAGTCCACGTATTTTGACCAATGGTGGAGACCACATATGATCTCGTTGCAAGTCCACATTGATCTTAACAGTAGTCTCATGTTAGATTAGTTTTGGAATGATAAGATTTAAAACCAAATATTTCGATATTTGTGTTACATGATTCGAAACCAAATATTTCGATATTTGCGTTATATGATTTGAAACCGAAGTGTTGATATTTGAGTTATCTGATTTGCAACTAAATATTTTGATATTTGTGTTATGAGATTTGAAACCAAATATTTCGATATTTGCGTTATATGATTTGAAAATAAATGTTTTGGATTTGCATTCTATAATTTGCAAATAAACATTTTTGCATGATTGTTGTTTGTTGTTTTCCTTGGTTGTGAACGATTTCAAGATGAATTTCGAAACTACTACTTTGTACTTGGTGTGTATACGTATATACATTTATATCTATATGCAATATTTTTAAACTATTTTCAAAATGGTGCTCGGTGCCGCTCTAGAGTGTCGTTTCCTCACTAGGGTTCTTACCCCTTTCTCTTCTGTCTATTTTCCTATATTCTTACTTGCAGGGGATATTGGTTGATTGCGGTCTCTCGACATTCAACTCCTGGTGAGGCTTTCTGCAGTTGCAGTCAGTGCCATTTTGTTCGGGCTCAGTATTATTATTTTGTTAGCTACTCTACACCGGTTTACTTGTGGATTTATGTTTTGTAAACTTATTTGATATTTAATAATGATTTATTATTTATTGAATATTTTATTAAAAAAACTTACGTTTAAACAAGTTTGGATTTCTACTTATTAAATTTTACACATAGTTTTAATATGGTTAGAAATAAATCCGTCTAGTTCTGTTCTTTAAGGCTTGTGCGAGATGGGCTGGGCTTCCACAGACAGTTCGCCTCGTACGACGGGAATGGGTTGCGACAAAATTCAAGCTCAAAAATCAAATTTGGCCAAAACCTTAAATGCACAAATCTTGAACAAAATGAAGAAAAGAAGAAAATAATGAAGTGTTCTTACATCAAGAATCAAAGTGAAAGCAATAAGAATAAATGGAGGATGCAAAGAAATCAATTTGAGAGTAATTTCGATGGTTGAGACAAGTTATGGCCGAAGAGAAGTCGGTGGGGGTATTTATAACCCACAAAGTCAAAAAGTGGCATTCCACTCAAAATCTACTAGAAATCACACATCTACGCGCACAACACCTCTTCTACACACGTAGCATGGGCCTTACATGAGTGGAACGGCCTTCAATGAGCGTTGAGAACTTTCCCAGCTCATGTCTCAAACCCATAAGATGATCAACGTGCATAGAAGCCCTATAACACATGTAGTAGGCCTTCAGCTTGCTCTACGCACACAAAATCCTTCTTTTAAGACATTTCCAACTAGGAATCATAATTCCTATCATTCCTAGGACAAACTAAACACCCAAACATGAAAGAATGATGTGTGAATCATCTCCAAACACTCCAAATCACTACAAAAATAAATCAAATGTTATAGGAATCCATTCGGAACAGGCGAGATATTACATTAATCATCATCACAACATCCAACGATCAAATCAGAGTTGAACGAAAAGATACAAGGAATCTAGTCGAAACTGGCGGTCATTACATATGCCATCTCTGTGAACCATTTTTGTGAAATGATTTTTCTAAGTATATTTATGTATGCTTATATATTAATATTATATAAGATATACATGTTTGAGGTATTTGCGAAACTATTTTCAAAATGGTTTATATGAAGACCGGGGTCGCTCTAGAGTGTTATCCCTCACTGAGTATTCTCACCCCCTTTTGTTGCCTAACATTTCAAGATATTTGTTGATAGCATCTTTCTAACACTTCGCGTTCAGTGAGGCGTTCCTATGCTAGTTAGTGAGTGATTTTTTGTTCGGGCTCTTTATTTTCTTTTGTATTAGAGCTCCACACTGATAGACTGATGAGGTATTGGGTGTTATTTATCATTTTAACACTTATATATATTGTTTTGTTTAGTCTGATATTTTGCTTATTTTTACTATCTTTTGGTTATCTTTTAATTATAAAAATATTTTGTTTTATTGTTTAATAACTTTATAACTTTAATTGGTTAATAAACTGGTTTCTTTACTAGCTTAATAATATGTTTTGGATATATGTTTTGATTCTCCAATGTTTGTGCGGGATGAGCTGGATCTCTAGTTCGGTTTGTCTCATACGCCGGTCATGGTCCGATCCCGAGTCGTAACAAATCTGTTATGACTCTAGATTTAAATTTTGAATATTCCTGACACCTTGACATTGAGAACCAAAGGTACAATCTTAATCTTTCGTAACGCACATTATTCTAGAAGCTTAAGCGCGCAAAAGAGGAATCTACGCATGCAGAGCTTTACTTAAGCACAAAAAGCATCAGATTTAATTGTTTGTGTGCTCCCTGGAAGTCTACTACGCACGTAAGTTGGTTACTATGCATGTAAGACTCTGAAGAACAAAAGAGGTATGCACGTAACTTAGGGTTACACAAGTAAATGTTGATGACGTCATATTTGAATAGAATTTTCATTTGTTTCACAATGCTATATTCTTGATTCCAATGGTCAAAAACTTCAAGAAGACTATAAATAGACGTCTCCAACATCAGAAGAAGTGTGAGAAACCTTGCACACATTTTGCTATATTTATTCATCTCATTCTCTATTTTATACCCATTCTTGCTATTCTTACATGTTATCATTCTTGGGTTGGGTTGAGCATTAATTCTATGTTTTGAAAACACAACTTGTTTTGATTGAGGGTTAGATAGGTTTTCTTGTTAGCCTTATAAAATAAGGATTTGAGGTTTTCCTTGTTTTGTTTCATTGGAAAAACAAATGAGTGTAGGTTTCCTAATTTGTTTCCTGCAACAAAAACTAGAGTTTTAATGATTTCTTTGTTCAACGTGCAAAAACAATGAGTGTAACCCGCAAAAATAAGAGGTGTAAACTATTTTTCTCCACCCAGAAGTGAGGAAATAGTGGATTGAAATTCTAGAGGGGTGCTCGAGTAGTGGACGTAGGTCAAGAAGGACAGAACCACTATAAATCAGATTTGTTTTCTCTTCCCTCAACTCATTTACTTTACTTGCTTTTAGTTGATATTTTGTTTGGATTGGATTTCTAGTTTTGAGTTACTTCTGTTGGCCCGAAATGGCAATCCAAAAGGGGGGTGAATTGAATTTTTGACTTTTAAAACTTGTTTAAAAACATTTTTTCAATAATTAAAATATTCAAGATAAGCAAAAACAAAGTAAGAATAATTTATTCAATTCACACGAACAATAAATCTAAAGAGAGAAGGGATAGAAAAATCAAAGCCAATATTTATCGTGGTTCGGCCCTCTTAGCCTACGTCCACTCCTCAAGCTTCCCCTTGAGATTTTGAATCCATTATAGCTCTTGCTTCAAATGGTGCAAGATTAAGTCTCTACAAACTCTTAGTTCAATGGGTGCAAGATTAGACCTCTACAACCTCTTGCTTCAATGGGTGCAAGATTAAAACTCTACCAATATAACATTTGTTTTTTAAACAAACAAGAAAATTATTCATCTCTCAAATACAAAGATATTCTCAATAAAGAAGAAAAAATTCAATAATAAACACTCTCGATAAATAATAAATTTGCAAGTGAAAGTCACTCTTGAGAGGTGTGTGGATGATTTGCAAATATGAGCAAGAGAAAGCTTGATGTTATTGTAAGATATTTGCAAGTGATGAACAACTACTTCTCTGATGTGTCTTGAGGCTATTTATAGATTTTCAAGTCAATATGACCATTGGAGGATTGAATGTAGCCGTTGTGAAATAGAGCAGTCTTTTATTTAATGATCTGACATAGCATTTAACTCGAGTTATGTTTTCCTCTTACTCAAGTTATCCTTTATAGAAGATGACCTCTGAAATGTATAACTCGAGTTATTTTTCATGCTTACTCGAGTTATCCATGTTTTCTGACCGTTGGAACATCGACATTTGATCGTAGGTTGTGTCAGGCTTTGCCTCCAACCTATAACTCGAGTTATACAAGTGTTTACTCGAGTTAAATTTTCTCGAGACTATTTAAATCTAGTTAGCCATATTTTAACTCGAGTTATCCTTAATTTAACAACTCGAGTTGTATGAAATTTTAACAACTCAAGCTATGCATGTTCTTACTCGAGTTGTAGCACTTGATCTGCAGCTTTTGGGCATCTTTCTTACTCGAGTTGTTGATTTTTTTTACTCGAGTTATTTTGCAACGTCTGTGAAAAAATGATTAAGAATCAAAAATCAATTTTGTTCATCATCAAAATACAAAGGGATATAAATGTTAACCACCCTTGGTTCAACAATCTCCCCCTTTTTGATGATGACAAAACATTCACGAGTTTGAACATCTATTCAACAATAACAAATAATATGATCAAGAATTTTACACCTTGTCACTTGTTTAGTTCAACACATCAATAAGCAAGATGTTCACATCAACATTGATGCCAATTATAAAAATTTATGCAACATTCTCCCTCTTTTTGTAATCATCAAAAAGGATATGCAAATCATGCAAAGATAAGATATAATCCCTCTTTTTCAAAGAAAATAATCAAGAATTATTAAGCACAAAATTCTCCCCCTTATTAAATGCATTTATCAATCAAATCATTTTGAAAGCAGAACTCCCCCTTTTTGTTTCACAACATGCATAACAATTTTTAAAGAAATATCTCCTCCCTTGAAATTCAAAGATTTAAAGTATTCATGAAATCATTTGAAATGGGTATAAACATATTAATACAACAACTAAAAATTTTTCAAATAAATACAAGATATCATGAAGGTGTGAAATCAATGCAATAAATTATACTGAAACAACAAATAAATAAATTGCATGTATAGACAAGAAAATAACATAAAGCACAACGTTTATGGTGAAGAATGAGTTACCTCTATCCATTCTTATCCTTGTCTATGGTTGCCCTTAAGCACAAAGCTCCAACTTTATTGTTGTCACGACTCGTTTCCGGACCATGACCGGCGTACGAGGCGGACCGTCTGTGGGAGCCCGACCCATCCCGCACAAGCCTTCCAAAGCGTCAGAACTCTACCCATTTATGCTTTTATTAAAAACGTTTGGGTAAAAATACATTTATACGAAAGCATATATATAAGTATATATATATATTATGTAAATCAAATACCATAACATAATATTTTCCAAGGAAAAATCAAATACAAGTGAAAAAAAATATAATTTAAGTGCGGAAAGACAAAAGACAAAAGTGTAACCCAATAACCCGACAGCATCCCGGTGCGGAGCACTAAACAAACAGAGTAGCCCGATCAAAAGGGCGTCACTAACCAAATGATGAACGCCTCACTGGACTGAGATGCCAAAAGGTTGTCGAGACAAAATGTCAACCTGTAATAGAGAAACAAAAAAAACATGGAAAACAGAGAGGGTCAGAACCCAGTGAAGAAAAACACTCCAGATTGTCTCATGCATGCCTCACAAAGGCTGGCTTGAAAACATTTTCAAAATACCACACACGATATCATAGATATACGTATATATACACACACTACATACGTAGTACATTTTCAAATAAACGTTTCAAAAATGTTTACAAACAAAACAAACACATGCACTCACAAACGAAACTACCAATATCGAAGTCAAAATTGTATAATGTAATATTATAATTTCTCATAGTCAAAACCGAGTACAAACGATAAAGGACTAAAACAAATGTGATATGGACTCTGCCACTGATAACGAAGTGTTATGGACTAACCACTAATCAATATCCAATCATGTGCTGGATCAGAGCACATGA
>CAODLS010365959.1:0-16578 GCA_948243855.1 Flueggea neowawraea
ATAAATATGCATAATCACATGAAAACAAGAGGCAGTAAAGTTAATAAAAAAGAAATTGTAAGATGAAAAAGTAAAGAAAAAGAAAAGAGGGAAGAAGGTGGGTAGAGTTGTAAAAATCAAACCGGAATCGGCGAACCGAACCGGATCGGTTAAAACTGGAACCGAACCGAAATCGGCCGACCAAACCCGGCGGTTTACGGTTTAGGTTCCGGTTTCTCATTTTAAAAACTGTCGAACCGTCGGTTCACTTAACCGTTGGAACCGCCTGTTCTAACCGTTGGAACCGGCGGTTCCAAAGGTTATTTTCTTTTTTTTTTTTATTTTTTTTCCAACTCTATAAATACTCCACCTCATTCTTACCAATTTTACACTATTTTTTATCTCTCAATTTTTTCTACACTCTCTCAAAAATTCATTTTTTTCTATAAATTATTATTATTAACTACTAATAGAATAGTTAATTTATTTAAAAATTATTAAAAAAATCTTTGAAATAAAATGTATTATTGGTATTATAGTTAATTATTGAATATAACAAAATTTACAAACCAATTGACGGGATAAAATAACGGATTAAAAACAAAATTTTTTTTAAAAAAAAAACTTGAAACTGAACCGGAATCGAACCGAAACCGAACCTAAGGTTAAACCGGTTAAAATCGGTCAAAACCAGAACCAGAACCGAACTGAACCGAAACCGGACCAAACCGTGAAAACCACGGTTTGGTTTCGGTTCTTATATTTGACAAACCGGAACCGCCGGTTCCGGAAACGGCAACAACTCTATAATGAGCCTTTAAACTTGTCAATTTGAATAAAAGTGGTTTTATATTTTGTTTATGTATCCACTTGATATATTTTTTGATAATTTAGTTACTTAAAATACAAACGAATGTGATATAAAATTCATTTTTTTTTTAAAATGCAACTATCATCTTATCATTATAATAATGCAACTATTCTATGAAATTTATTATTTAATTCCATTTTGTAAACATATATTATATATATGTTATAATTCTTTGGTGGTTTTTGAGTTCTTGTTTTTGGTGGTTTAATATATATATATATATAACATATTTTTATAAAATGGAATTAAATAATAAATTTCATAGAATAGTTGCATTATTATAATTATAAGATAATAGTTACATTATTTTTTAAAAATAAATTTCATATCACATTTGTTTGCATTCTAAGTGACTAAATTATCAATCAATATATCAAGTAGATACATAGACAAAACAAAAAATAATTCTATTCAAATTGACAAGTTTAAAGGCTTATTAAGAAGATTATGAAGTTTGGGAGTTTAATAGAAAAAAATGCAAGTTGGAATACATGTCATCAGTTTTTTCTAACGGCATTAGCTGACGTGGCAAATTTAACCGATTTGACCTTAATATGATGAAATTTACAAATTTAAGGGTTCATTAGGAAGATTAATAAGTTGGAGGACTTAATACAAAAAATAATACAAGTTGAGGGACTTACTGGTGGGTTCGGCCCAACGTCAAACCCGAAGCCGAAAGCTTCTCTTTCACTCTCCTCTCAAAGCTTCTTGTCATAGTTGCAATTTATACCATCAGATGTCATACACTTTAGCCTCTCTTCCACTCTCCGCTCAAAGGTCCAGGTTGCATCCACCGTTTCTGCTATCAGGTAATAATTCCCTCTTTGTTAAAGATCCTTCTCTATACGTGTTAATTGAATCGACATATTCATTTTAAGTTTTGTTAAATATTTCATAGATTTGTGATTGTTCTTCACTGTTGGTGATTATCTGCTCTTCATTGTGTGTGTCTGTGTCTTGATAGTGATGCAGAAATATTTTTATTCAGACTATATTTTACTATTCTATATGGCATCTGTCTATTTGTTGAAGAGATTTTTAATAACAAAACATATGGACTGAATAATTTTTGTTTGTTTGCTGTAATTTGGATCAATAAGAATGGTCAGAGTGAGTATTTTAAAATTTAAATGATATCAAGAGCATGTGTAAAGGGCTTAAAATTTCCTGGAATCATGGATGGAAAAAGGTCTAACTCCAATTCTTTTTAATGTTTTATTTTTCGGTTGAATGGGTTTCATTTTTATGTCATCGAATTAATGTGTAGGCTTTAAGGAGAAGGATTTAGCAGAATTCAAGTGTGATCATTTGGAGCGAATTTCTTATCCCATGATTCTTATTGGTTTGTTCAGTTTTGCTTCTCTACCTGATGAAGATTGTTTCTCCTTCCTGTTTAGCCTTTGAAATCAATTTAAAAGATTATAGGGCTTCGATGTTTAGTTATAAAACTAAATTAGTTCCTTATTTCTAGAATAAGGTACAATTACTTGAAATTTATGGGGAATTTAATTTTGGGTGCTTCAGTTGTGCAAGAATCCTGTATATGAAATAAAAGATCTTTTACCCCAAGAATGAGATGGTCCAATGAAATTTTGCGCGTTAAGAGTTTTGAATTTACGACCTTAGGTAAGTTCTTGAATATTAAAGATATTCATTCCCCGTTATTTATCCCTTTGAGTTGCAATTTAGCCGTATATGTTGCAATGAATTTATAAAGATTACTTATATTATTACTGGTATATTTAATATCAAAAGAATGTCATTCCTGGTTGTGCATAATCTTCCCCGACTCTGATTACTTTTTTATTAGTGCAAGTGTGCACGTTTTGAGGACATCTCCAATCCAATCCATGTTTTCATATCTTAAAAGAGTTGTTGGATATGCCATGCTAGCTTAGGTTTTTCACAAGCGTAGCCAAAATTAGAAACCTTGTTCTTGTGGGTACATATTTGTAACGATGGCACGCACATTAAGAATGTGCGGCAAATTTGAGACCCATTCATGATTATTTGTATATTTAAAACTGGATACAGAAATAATAAAATTTACAACAATTTGATGAAAAAAATCGGGTTTTCCTATTTTTGGTTAATAAAAAATTGTTATTATCGGAAAAAGTAGTTTGTCTATAATAGGTTTAAAGTCGGATTCGGTTTACTTAGAATATTGGTATCTATCCAATGGGACTAATTCATTTATAAATATTAATTACTTATAAAAAAAATTAGAAATATGAGTCTTAATTAATAGAATGGACCCCTTATGTGTTTGAGATATAAAAAAGTCATAGCTATCTTCATAAATAGGTAGATAAGTCAAACACTAGCAAGTTTAGAAAGTTAGATGCCATATAAGACACACCACCCTTTCTAATAGAGAGAGTGCAGCCTAGATAGAGGGAAAATGAGGGTGTATGCATTCGGCATTTATAGGCCAAGAAAAGAGGAGATTTTCTTTCTCCCACTGAGATTCTGATTTTGTTCAGATATTCACGAGACTCTTAGATTGTGGAACAGACTTGCATACTAATTCTAACAAGTTCGTTGAGTTAATTTTATTCACGGTCACTTTGAATTTGAATTTGTTACAACATGGTCACTAAGCTCACTTTTATTTTAGAACGGTCATCGAACATTGAATTACGTTTATAGACGGTCACTTTAGTCGGATTTAACATGTCGTCGGCCCGGATTGATGACTCAACATGCCACATCATTAAGAAATGCCACGTGGAGGATGACATGGACGTTGAACTAGGACTTAACCGAAATATTGACCCAAACCGACCGACCGACCTATAAAATAGCAGACCCAAACATGTCAATTTTGTTTCATTCTCACTCAAATCTTCTCTCTTTGCTTCTCTCTCTAATACACCCATTCTCTCTCTCTCTCTCTCTCTCTCTCTCTCTCTCTCTCTCTTTCTCTCTCGTCGTGTTTCATCTGTAAAGAATTCATATGTTGGTTGCCTTGTGTGATTTTACTGTTGAATGCATTGTATATATGAGGGTGGAATTAAAAGATATTTAAATACATTAAGGAGTTTTTTTTCTTGATTCTTCAAGATTACCTCATGCAAAAATTTTACTTTGAAATGTTCAATTATCAAAATATTCTTCTTCCAAAACAACTAGCATAGAAAATTTATAAATTGGTTGCTTCCGTTGCTCTGCTACTATCTCAAAACGATGGTGTTTTGTCTCATACTCCTGTTTTAAGAATTCAGAGCCAAAGAAAATCCAATTCTGAAAACCTGGCTTGAGCCATCTCTGAAGTTAACCTCTCCAGCAATGCCCAAAAGGAGCTTTTGCCACAGTTCTAGCTGAAAAAGTGCAACTACTTTTTTCCAAATCAATCTCCTCTCTCGTCTCTCTCTCTTAGATTCAACACTTTCTTTTGCACTTTATTCAAGTTGCCAAACCACCATCACTAAATCAATCAAAAAATTAATGACAACTCCAATAATTAAATTTAGAAACCTAGAAAATTTGAAACGTAAGCTCCAGATCTGGGTTTTTTATGTGAAGAAATTAAATCACCATTATGTGAAGCAACAACCATGAGAAGTAATTTCGCGATAGAATATTTGATCCTTAGCCTTCGTGAAATCGTCATTTTTGTTCTCCAACTCCGATTCCAGACTATCGCTCTGCTTCTGTTGTTTGATTTCTCATATTGCTTACTCTGATTGCATCTTGGAATGAAATGATTTGGTTTTGTTTTTCTCAATTTTAAGTGTGGGTCTGTTTAGAATCCTAAAATCCTATGAACCCAAACGATATGGGATTCACAAAACCTAATTTAACAATCCTAAACATCAAAGAAATTACGAATCTGACGGAAAGATGTCATGTTTCCATAACAGTCTCCCATATTCACCTGTTGCCGAAAGCCGTGAATTCGCTCCTCCTTGTTGGTGTTTTTGCTCCACCTAGAATTGTATTTAAATGACTTTGGTGTTTTTGTGATTGGGTGGTGAAAGGGTGAGGCGATTTTGGATTCAGATGGTGGAGAAGGTGGCAGTTTTGGGTTTGGAGAGATGTAGGGAGTGGCGGTTCCGAGGGTTCAGGTCGATAAAGGTGATGACAGTCTTGACAGTGGAGGAGGTGATTGACTCTAGGTGAAACGGGTCTGTCTTAATTGGAAATGAGTTTGTCGTAATTTGAGGGTTTTCGGTCAATTCGGGTTTCGGTTTGGTTAAGAATATTGATTCGTATTTGGTTTAATATCCACGTGGCATTTCTCAATGACGTGGCATGCCTAGTCAACAATCCGAACCGACAATATATTAAATCCGGCCAAAGTGATCGTCTGTGTCAGTGTTTGATGACTGCCTTGAAATAAAAGTGAGTTAAATAGCCATGCTACAACAAATTAAAATTCAGAGTGACCGCGAATAAAATTAACCTAAGTTTGTGAGATGGTTGTAATGTTAGCATATTAATAAGTGCCTATTTTTCCATGACAATGTCAACCGAACACGGTTATTAATTCCTATACATAATTTCTTAAGAAATTAATTTATGGGAAGTACAGATTCAGTGGCGGAAGGAGGTAGGGACGTCTGGGTTTGGTTGACCCCATTTCCCATTCGGAATACTCTTATCCTCTCACTGTCGATCCACCTCTGCCATTGGAGTTAGAGTTTTGTCTTTGACCTCAGTTCCTTGGATTCCTAGTTCTACCACTATGTAGATTCCTTAGGTTGCACCAAGTATGGCCTACATAAACCACTAATACACTATTTAATAATTTTTAATTCATTTTTTAATACTACAACTAAATATATAGTACAATATATTAAAGTTTACATATACAATATACTAGTTGAATATATACTAATAGACATTTCTAATATGCAGAAGATGGAGTATGATATCCACGAACCTAATCTTTCTAGTTAACTAATGTATCAATGTATTTGAATGATCAAGCATATAATTTAGCAACAATAAAAAAAGCATATAATTTTGCATATTGAATGAATTATAATATGTTTATTGCTAATCGATTCGGTATTACGGATGAATATAGTTAATGAACTCCATGTAACCTAAGTTTGGTCTCTAACCAAACCAAAAATTAGACGCATTAATCAAGATGAGTCAAAACATTCAATAAAATCAGAGATAAAAGTGGGAATAATTGCTTCCTAAATAAGAAGAAACAGTTTCTTGAAGAAACCGTTAAAGCATCTTAAGAACCATTAGAGCATTAATTTGGATAACACAAAACACAAACAATTGAATTGAGAATGACACTTAACCGAAAGAATGTGTGAAGTGAAAGAAATCTAGCTCCACATTAGAATGCTTTGGCCCACGACTAACTGTTTAAAATTGGAACCATCTATCGTAACCCCGCTGTTCGGACATCATGAAGCACTCCACTTGGTTGCTTCACATTTTGAGGATAATTTTTAATAAAGAAACATTGTATTTTAATAAGAAAGATTGCCAGAGCTACTGCAACCAGTCGATTGTAGAAAAAAATTATCTATATTTTGACGGCTCTAAACATTCCACCATCAAAATTTAATGAAGTTATACATGTGGATCATCTTATGATTTTCGGCTTATTAATTTACTGACTGCAAGTCAATTTCAACAATTTTGGTGCATATAAAAGTTGAATTTGTAAAGACATCTGTGAATATTCACCTGCTAAGAAGAATGGCTCATTTAATGTCAGGTTTTTATGTTTGGAGTTATCCCTTCTTGATTGTATTTTTACTGCCGTAGCAACGGATTTAAGCTAATGCAATACATATTTTGAGGTCAAAAAATATATGGGTGTGTACAAATGCATATACGTGTAACGCAACAAAACAAGAACTTGCATGATTGAGCTGGTTCATTACTTTAATTGTATTAAAAATTGGATCTCGAAAAGCCTAAAAATAAAAAAGAAAACAAAACTAAATTTACCAAAAGTCTTGTAATTTATTAATATTTGAGTCATTTAGTACTAAAAGGAATAAAAAGTTAAATAAATTATACAAATTAAATTATGCCCTTACTTCCCCAACGGCTCATCCTGCCCCCATTAACCACATTAGTAGAAATATTCTCTTTTTCTATACATAGCAAACGTTTTCTTCAAACTGTTGAAGTATGAAAAGAGAAGAAAAAAAAAAGGCAAATTCGTCACTTTTTGATTGCCTTGGAATCTCTACTACTAAATACGCAAAGTGGCATTTTAAAGGTTACTTATCGCAAAAAACAAAGAACTAGAACCACTAGATCAGCAAGTAGCACAATATTTGATATATTAATTTCGGCTAACTAATCGTGTAACCAAAAGAAATAAAAAAAAAACATTAGTTTGAGTCGAGATTGTTACACGTATAACAGAAGAGAAGAATAATCACTTTCAAGAGGAGAATGACTCATTTACGTTGAAAAATAGATTATAGAATTTTTTTAATAAGTAATAAATTTATAGAATTAAATCTAATTAGAAATTTTTTATAAAAATCTAATAAGAAAAATAGTAGAAAGTAGAAACTTTTGATTTGCATATAGTTATTATAGATATTATAGTTATTTTGTTTTTTCCAAAAGAATGAACTCTGTATTTTAAAATTGATAATACATCTTCAATTATTTGAGTTAACTCAATTGATCACTAAAATATCGTTAATTACTCTTAAATTAGGTGAATATTAGAAATAATGCATATGCATATGCTATTCCTTTTTTTCTTGGTCTCACATTTGCATATGTTATTTATGTTATTCTTATCCATTTATATGTCATGTTTTTTTTTATTGAATCAAAGAATATACGTCGCATCGAAAGAATGAATACTATGAGAGTAGCAGATACAATGCCTAACATCACCTCTTTTCCCAATTCTTACCAAGTTCTGACTCATATCTAGACAGAGAGGTAAAGAATTGGAAGCAGAGGTAATGACTTTCAACTATCCATACAACAGTAGGCAACAATTTATCACCATCTTTATATAACAGTAAGAACAAATGTTAACTCTTAAGCAAGTTAGTCAAGCATCATCTGCAAATCAATGTAGTAACCTCAGAAAAAGACTTTCTATAACCCGTCTATACACCTGCTCTATGGAAGGCCTCTTCTGGTAAAAAATAGTTTCATTCCTCTCCATCCACATCTAGTAAACTGTAGCTGGCAGTAGTATCCTCTTTGCATTATGCAATTGGCTGTTGCTTCTGGTTTTACGCGAAAACCAGCTTACTTCCCTTCTCTATCGAAATGCCCCTCTGTTAATGTTGTGATCCTTCAATAGTCACTGCTAGACCTCAGCAGAGAATGCACAAGAAAAAAAGAGGTGATCAATGGTCTCAGCAGTAGAATTGCATAACATACAAAAGTCCTCATTTAAAAGCCCCCAATTAGCAAGTGTTCCTTTAGTGGCCAATCTGTTGTAGAGGGCTAACCATAAAATAAAGCTAAACTTAGGTACATGACCAACTCCCCAAACCAGATGGAACCAGGAGACATTTGCTGACTTTGGTCGCTAAACTTGCCAAGCACTCTTAACAGTGTAAGAGCCACTAGAAGAGTGCTTTCAACGTATAGTATCAGATCCGGATGCATTAAGGGAAATTATAATAATCTCCTGCCATGCATGCTCAGTTTCATCATCAATAGGAGCCGGCAACTGCCAACTATTTGCTTCCAAACATCAACTACTTGGGCCCTCTTAGGTATGTCAGCATTAAGTATATTTAAGGAAGGAAAGTTCTCTTTCACTGAATGTCCATATAACCATGGATCATGCCAAAAAGAGAATTCATTTCCATCACCCAATATGTATTCAAAACCAATGTACAGCTCTACTATTAATTTTAACAGGTTACCCCATACCCAACTACAATCAAAAGGTTTTGTTTTACCCTAGAAACTTAGTTTTCTAAGCTTCTGTATAGTAATCCAAATATCCCAGAGAGAGGTTTTAGCAGTGAGAATATCCCAGATCTTCTTCCCTACTGCTGTTTTATTCCATGAGATGAGGTCTTTAATACCCAAGCCTCCTTCATTGTTTGGCTTACAGACATTAGACCAAGATACAAAGCTCTTAGTCCCCTATTCTTTTCCCATCCATAGACATGATCTGCATCTTCTATCAATCTCATGGACAACAACTTTACGCAAGATAAAAATTATGCACTATTGAGTTTGGTTTTGATGATGATGAATGCAAAACATCTATGAAAGAGGTGCATAGTTGTAGAGTTGCTGATATTTAGCCACAAAGCACTTTAAGAGTCATCAAAGCACATTGAAGTATGCAAAACTAGCAACTACGCACGTAGGAAGTGTATAACGCACGTAGACGTGGTGAACCTGGAAGCAAAAAGTGTCAGAAATTGATTTAAGCACGCAGAAAAAACAAACAAAGCATGCAGATGAAGATCAATGCTTACAGAAGAGGTTTAATGCACGTTGTCGTATGATCTGAGCATTGTAACAACACGTGTAGATTGATTAAGGATGCAAACTTTAATGAGAAGCTCAATGCACGTAGTTGGATAGCAACACAAGTTGATGAGCTTCAGATGACGACAAAGCCAAGACGCTCCTCGAAATTTGAATTGAAATATTCTTTGACATATGTGCAGACCAAAGGTGCAATCTTAGAATGGCAATCGACTATGCACGTTGAAGAATGAACAAAACACGTTCATGAGTGTCTGGGTGAAAGTGCATAGTCCGGAATGAAGAACAACGCAAGTGTATCAGTCCATAAAGCACGTTGATGTCTTTATCAACACACGTTGTTTATTGTCTAAGCGTGCAGATGAAGGCTTTCACAAAGCAACGATTACTGGAACTTAGACAACGCACGCTGATCTCTGATGATGTATCTAAAGAATGCATGTTAATATCAATAATGCACGTTGATGATGGTGATGTCATTTAAATTAGAATTTTCTACTCTCTCACAACGGCTACTTCGAGGCTCCCAACGCTATATTTCTAAGAATAGCTATAAATAGACGTCCCAAAACATTGAGAAAAAAGAGAGACCTTTGCCAAGGCTTGTTACTCATTCTCTCTCTCTTTTCTACATTTATAACCCCTTTGAGCTATTATACTTGCATACATTTCTGGGTTTGTGTGAGGTTTAATTTGCTATATTCTTGGGTTGAATTTTGTTATAAGTAAGGTTGTTTGCTTGGGGTAGTTAGGTTTCCTTGTTAAGCCTTAAAAAATAGTGGTTGCTAGTGAGCCTTAGAAAACTAGTGGTGAACGGTTTTCTAGTTAAGCTCGCAAAAATTAGAGGTTTGGTTTGCTTATTTTGTCTTGAAACAAATGGTAACGGTTTTCTAGTTAAGCCTACAAAAATTAGGGATACAATTCTTTAGTTAAGCCTGCAAAACTAGGGATTTGGTTTTCTTGTTTTGTCCTTAAAACAAGGTGTAACTGTTTACTTATTAAGCCCGTAAAAACAAGTGTTGTAAATGGTTTCCCTCCATCCGGAAGTGAGGAGTTAATGGATTGAAATTCTTGGGAGGATTCTCAAGGAGTGGACGTAGGTCAAGGAGGACCGAACCACTATAAATCGGATTTGTTCTGTCTCCTTTGCTCTCTTTAACTTATATTTGATTTATATTGTTTGTGAATTGTATTTTATTTAGTTTTCACATTTAAGTTTGTTATTTGTTTTATATTACAAAATATTTTCAACAAAGTATTCAAACTCTTTAAAACTCTAATTCAACCCCCCCTCTTGGAGTGTCATTTTATATTAGGACCGAAGCTTTCAATTACTATCAGAGTTTGGGCTCTTAATATTATTTTTGGCTTAACATCCAAAAAGTTAAAGATACAAAAAATGGCATTCTCAAATGATATTCATAGATATGAAGGATTGATCATTAATAGAGCTCTTTTCTTTGATGGCAGTGATTACATATATTGGAAAACGAGAATGATGGTATTTATTAAGTGTGAAGCTGAGGAAGCATGAGATGCTGTTGAGAGTGGTCCATATGTGCTGAAGAAAACTGTTGTTGGTGTAGAAAGATCCAAACCTAAGGCAGAATGGACAAATTTTGACAAAGAGATGGTGCGCTACAACAACAAGGCTATGCATATACTATTTTGTGCTTTAAGAAAATCTCAATTCAACAAAGTCCAGCAATGTGAAAATGCACATGAGATTTGGAGGACTTTGGAGATCACTTATGAAGGCACCTCATAAGTCAAGGTGAACAAAGTCTCTCTCCTTGTTCACAAATATGAGCTGTTCAAAATAGAAGAGGATGAATGCATTCAACACATTTTTGATCATTTCAATGACATCCTCAATGGCATTAAATCTCTTGGGAAGACTTATTCTAATTCAGAGCTTGTAAGGAAAATTCTAAGGTCTTTGCCAAAATTATGGGCTTCGAAGAAAAATGACATCTTAGAAGCCAATGATCTAAATTCTTTGCCTTTGGAGGAGTTACTTGGTCCCTTATTCACTCATGAAATGAGTATGGAAGAGGAAGAAGATGAATGCAACAAGAAAAAGAAGAAGGACATGGGCATTGCATTTAAGACATTCTTAAAATATATTGAAAGTTCAAGTGAAGATAAGGATGATGAGGAAGACTTTGAAGATGTCAAGCACCTCACAAAACAATTCTAGAAATTCCTTAAGAAGAAATATGCAAAGAAGTAAATCAAGAAGAAGAGCAAATTCATTTGCTATGTGTGTTATGAACCGAGTCATGTTAAACCGGATTGCCTTTATTTGAAGAAGAATAGAAAAAGGAGGAAAATAAGATTCTTTGATGATGATTCAAGTTCCAGTGATGATGACGAAGTTTGAGGAATATACTTGACTGCAATCAAAGATAAGGAGAAAATTGAAAATGTGGTACCCTTTCCTTGAACTCAAAATGTTGCCTCATTTTGATCATTATGAATTTTTTTGATTATTTGATGTTTTTAACATACATTGTACTGATTTATTAAGTTGATTAAATATGTTGATTTTTTGATCTTCAAAGGGGGAGATATGTTATTGTTGTTTATGTTGATAAATGCATACATTGAATTTCTATATTTCATAGAGGGAGATGTATTTTTTTTTTAAAATTCTTTCATTTAGTTTCATATGCATGTGCATAGGGGGAGCTATATTTGTTGATTGACTCCTTTGATTGATTGAGGGAGAAAGTTGATTTTTCGTGACCTTTTTTATGATACAAAGAGGAGAATATGACATGAATTTGCATTGTGTATCTATTGCTTTGATAACAATTGGTATCAAATGTGTTTATATGATTTATCAATTGGTATTATTATTGCAGTGAACATCATGAATATTATTGTGTTGAGCTAACCAAGCGACAAAGACTGAAATCCTTGATCAAATTGTTTTTCATTGTTGATTAGATGTTCAAATTCACGAATGTTTTGTCATCATAAAAAATGGAGAGATTGTTGAGTTTGGTTTTGATGATGATGAATGCAAAACATCCATGAAAAAGACACATAGTTGCTGAGTTGATGATATTTGGCCACAAAGCACTTTGAGAGTCATCAAAGTAAGTTGAAGCATGCAAAATTGGCAACTATGCACGTAGGAAGTGTATAACTCACGTAGACGTGGTGAACTTGGAAGCAGAGAGTGCCAGACATTGATCTAAGCACGTAGAAAAAAAACAAAGCACGTATATAAGGATCAACGCACGCAAAAGAGGTCTAACACATGTTTTTGTATGATTTGGGAATTGTAACAACACGCATAGATGGATTAAAGATGCAAACCTTAATAAGAAGCTCAATGCACGTAGATGGGTAGCAATGCACGTTGATGAGCTTCAGATGATGACAAAGCCAAGACGATCCTCAAAACTTGAATTGGAGTATTCTCTAACACATGTGCAGACCAAAGGTGCAATCCTGGAATGACAATTGACTATGCAAGTTGAAGAATGAACAAAGCATGTTGGTGAGTGTTTGAGTGAAAGTGCATAGTCTAGAATGAAGAACAATGCACACATATCAGTCTATAAAGTACGTTGATGTCTTTATCAACGCATTTTGTTTATTGTCTAAGCGCACAAACAAAGGCTTTCACAAAGCAGTGATTACCGGAACTTAGACAACACACTTTGATGGTCTACCATGCACGTTGATCTCTAATGATGTATCTGAAGAACGTGTGTTAATATCAATTACGTACATTGATGACTGTGATATCATTTAAATCAAAATTTTCTATGCTCTCACAACGGCTACTTCAAGGCTCCCAACTGCTATATTTCTAAGAGTAGCTATAAATAAACGTCCCAGAACAGTGTGACAAAAAAGAGACATTTGCCAAGACTTGCTATTCATTTTTCTCTCTTTTCTACATTTCTAACCCATTTGAGCTATTGTACTTACATACATTTTCTGGGTCTGTATGAGTTTTAATTTGCTATATTGTTGGGTTGAATTCTATGTCAAGCAAGGTTGTTTGCTTATGGTAGTTAGGTTTTCTTGTTGAGCCTTAGAAAAATAAGAGTGGTTGCTAGTAAATCTTAGAAAACTAGTGGTAAACGGTTTTCTAGTTAAGCTTGCAAAAACTAGAGATTTGGTTTGCTTGTTTGTTCTGAAACAAGTTGTAACGGTTTTCTAGTTAAGTTTGCAAAAACTAGAGATTTGTAAACGGTATTGTAAACGGTTTTCCCTATTGAGCCCGCAAAAACAAGTTTTGTAAACGATTTTCCTCTACCAAGAAGTGAGGAGTTAGTGGATTGAAATTCTTGAAAGGATTCTTAAGGAGTTGATGTAGGTCAAGGAAGACTGAACCACTGTAAATCGGATTTGTTCTCTCTCCCTTACTCTCATTAACTTATATTTGATTTATATTGTTTGTGAATTGGATTTTGTTTAGCTTCCGCATTTAACTTTGTCCCTTATTTCATATTACAAAAGATTTTCAACAAAATTTCAAACTCTTTAAACTTCAATTCACCCCCCTCATGGAGTGTCATTCCATTTGTATATTTGGACTTAAAACCATTGTTTACAGATTGCAACCATAATCCATACTTCAAGTTCTGCTAAAGGTCCATTAATGTCTTAATCTAGTAAGCACTATCTTTTTACCATTGGAACCAAAATATCTCATATATTCAAACTTATATGTGTCAATCTTAGGTTTAAAATTTTGTCTTCAAGTGACTTAGTGGCATGGAAAACTTGTGTTACTCAAGTAAGTTGACTTGTGCTGCTAAATTTGAATTTTTGACATTGAATCGCACAAAATTCGACCTCTTTGAATGCATTGACAAACGTTCATGGATGTTTTTCCATTGTCAAAATCAATCCCTAAGGTCAATTAGTGAGCTAATAAAACATACCTTTTGAAGATGATGAGGCATAGTAATTATAGAGGAGTTGAGGATGAAGATGAGTTGATTGTTCAAATTCAAGATGGAGATCATATCTTATAGTGATCCTCATCTCTAGATTTCCTTATTCAAAATTTGTCTCCTAGATCTTATTTGTATTTGTTGAACGCGCTTATTTAGTGCATAAAGAGAGAAAGAGTGAGAGAGACAGAGATAACGGCCATAACTATATGTATGTATCTGGAATTTAGGCCCTCTTCACGAAATAGATCTAGTCTTAGACTAAATGCTTATGGGTTCATCTATGCTCATGAGCTCATATTGCATTGTCACGACCTAAATTTGGCCATGGCCAGCGCAGGAAATGGGGGAACATGACCCACCTTGAAACATGAACGCCTTGATTCTAAAAACTTGTTAAATCTTGATAATTCATTTTTGACTATTTTCCCAAATTATTCTATTAAACTCGACAATTCAACATCAAAATAAATCTTAGACCTGGCAAACATTCAACAGAGTCTCTCCTGTATCTAAACTAAACCTCCTGTAAACAAATCCAACCATACAACATCCAAATACAATCAATGGCAACATGAAACTAATTTCTCAATTCTCATTTATCTAATTGTATTAAATTTTATATCTACACTCGCAGAGCAACTAAAATATTACAATTTAATGACCTAAACAAAAATATAAGATGGCTGCATGAAAAATGTGCCAATTCAAATCTTGGAATCTTTACAACTAATGAAATCGAAGGAACCTGCAAATATTGAATGGTAAGGGAGGAGTGAAACCACATGCTCAATGAGTAAATAAGCGACAACGAAAACATTAAATAACGTGGTTTCCAAATGGAGATCAAATCACATAAAACATTTCATGTATCAATGGTATAATTAGTCACTTCCTTAATTTCAACGAAAATCTAACTAAAAAGTGTAATAAAAAATTTAGCAATGTAATATTGTGAAAATATGAAAAACTTAAGTTATAACATTTTGTAATCTTACTTGACATTTATAATGCCTTGAATCTTTAAAATATTACTCTAACAAAAACCAAACCCATTGTTATTTAAACAGATGAAACACATGATGCATCCAAAATTTTCATAAGTTATTCGAAAAACTGAAGTATTAGGATATCATCTGCAAATAACAAAAGAGATGCAATGTATATAACAACATGATTGTAAATGAAATCCCGTGCTCTTAAACTTTAAGAAAATGAATTTATCACCATAAACTCATACAACTCAAAGAAATGTGAAAATGTCTCATGTAAGTTATTGATTTAAGTGCACGAGAGAAATTATATCTTAAGTTATGGTCTTAAAATATCGCTCCATAAAACATATACGCCAAATCCATACGATCATATAAAAATCCATTTAAACCTTCATCTCAAAACAATTTCAAATTCAAACAAGAAATCATAAACAAAACATATACAATAATTTGCAAACTTTCATGTTTCAAATACCAACTTAAGATCATATAAATTCTCTTATGACAAAAATACTTTCACACAATCATACATATACTCATATAATAAGGGCTTAATGTAATCCAAATAAACAAACTGAGCTAGCAATCACCTCTCCTGCTGGTGGAGTATTATAGCAATTACCTCTCCTACTAGTAGGGCAATCCAGCAATTACCTCTCTTACTGGCCGGAGCAATATCGAAAAGAAAACAAATCATATATGCCCCATATACACACAATAAAATCATTCAAAAGCATCTTAGGCCTTGTAACTGAATCCTCACAATATTTCTCAAAACAAATTTTGCATACCATTTGCAAATACTTTATACATCAAAAGTTTAACTTCCAAAATCAACAAAACATAAAGGATAATATATATTTAGCTAAACTTATAAGATTTTGATCATAAGTAAAAGTCTTTAGTATATCTCCTGTCTCAAATCATATCCTTATATTTTTCCAAATCCATTCAAAAGTTTCCTTTTCTCTAAAGTCATAAAAAAAACAAAAACATAATTTGTAATCCAACACAATCTCTAATAAATAATCATGCTAATAAAACCATAAACAATACGCAGATTACAACTTAAATAGTTTTAAATAAAAGTATCCAAAAATCAATGATGCATTAGTAATGAAATTAAATTAAACACTTTTAATATGTGCGTAGTTGTGGAACTATAAAATTATGCTATCCATAATACAAGCGTAATTTAAAATTAGTTATGTATCCTATTTACTCACAGTACTGGCGATCCTTGCAACTCGATCGTCGATGTTCACTCCAAGCAAATCGTTCTGACACACTCTAAGTAAACATATAGTGTAACACCATTATATTGTCCTTGTGATTTAATTAGTAACTATATAATTATATAAAATCATGTACCAATATGGAAAACTAACAA